>PVIW01008317.1:0-62397 GCA_004026585.1 Noctilio leporinus
CTTATCCTCACTTCCTGATTCCTCCAGGATGGGCTTGAGCCCCTCCTCATGGAGCACCTCCTCATGGAGCACCTCAGCCTCCTGGTCTCCTGCCCAGGCCTGGCCCTCTGGATCACCACCAGGACCTCCTAAGCCCACCCCAGAGGCACTGGAGGGTCCTGCCTGACCTAGGCCTGCTGGAGCGAGAGCATTTTCATCTTGCTGAGTGGCAGATATCTCATCAGGATTGGCAGCGCCAGGACCCACCTCACTGGCATTGGCCAGAGCAACTGCATCACCACCTTCCTCAGCACCATCTTCCTGGCCAGCATCTTCATGAGCTGGGGCGGCTTCACCATCATCTTCACAGGCTAGGGCAGCATGAGCAGCTCCTTCATGAGCTAGTGCAGCCTGGGCAGCATCTTCATGAGCTGGGGCAGCCTGGGCAGCATCTTCACAAACTAGGGTGGCCTGGGCATCAGCCACGTCTCCAATGCCCACACAGGCCCCTTCTTCCATTTGGGCCTGCTGGCTCGTTGTTGGGATGGCCTCCCATGCCTCAGACTCCCGAATGAGCCGAAGCATCCCCAGGAAGTCAGGTGGTCTCCTCTCCAGCCGCATCCTCCTCAGTGTGTTCCACAGTGTCTCGTTGGGACGGGCCCGCATCAGCACCTGCCGGGCACGCACCTGGTCTGCCATGGAGGGCTGGATGGCTCTCTTCTCCATGGCTGCCTGCAGCAGGCCTTCCAGGCGCATCACATAGGCAAAGAGAGTCTCCTGGGGCCGCTGGGCACAAGTCATGAATTTCAGCCGCATGGTTGCAGGCGCATCCTTATTCCCAAACACCTGAATCAGAGCAGCCAAGCAGTCCTGTGCAGTGATGTCAGGATTTTCATTTAGGACACCACTCATGAGATCCAGTGCAGGGCCGCCCAAGCTCTCCATCAGCCTCCTTCTCCTCTCCCTTTCTGATATGTGGCGCCACAAGTAAAGCATGTCATTGGCGTGGTCCAGCCAGCTCTCAAAGGACTCACCCCTATGGCCTGGCTCTTCCACCCCGGAAAAGGCTCTCAGTTCCTGGTAGGCCATGTTTTCCAGCACAGGGTGCAAGGCCTGATTCCACTGCTGGTTCCAAGCTCCTGCTTGTCCTGGGGCTCCTGCCACACCCACAGCTTCCTCACCTGGAGCTCCTGCCTCACCTGCGGCTCCTGCCATACTCACAGATCCTGCCATACCTGCAATTCCTGTGTCACCTGCAGCTCCTTCCTCATCTGATTCTCCTGCTTCATCTTCAGCTCCTTCCTCACCTGCAGCTCCTTCCTCACCTACAACTTCCTCACCTACAGCTCCTTCCTCACCTGCGGCTCCTTCCTCACCTGCGGCTCCTACCTCACCTGCAGCTCCTACCTCACCTGCAGCTCCTTCCTCACCTGCAGCTCCTACCTCACCTGCAGCTCCTTCCTCACCTGCAGCTCCTCCCTCACCTGCAGCTCCTTCCTCACCTGCAGCTCCTTCCTCACCTGCAGCTCCTTCCTCACCTGCAGCTCCTTCCTCACCTGCAGCTCCTTCCTCACCTGCAGCTCCTTCCTCACCTGCAGCTCCTTCCTCACCTACAGCTTCCTCACCTACAGCTACATTCTCACCTATAGCTTCCTCACCTGCAACTACATCTTCACCTTCAGCTTCTTCCTCACCTACAGCACTTGCCTCACCTGCCCTGCCAGTCATTACTTGACTTTGGGTCTGTGCAGGAAAATTGGGTCTATCTTGTGACTCAGAATCAGGAGCCTGGGGAAGGAAGACCACAGTCCAGGGTTCCCCCCTGCCTGGTATTTGTTGGGGGATTGAATTTTGGTTTAAATACTCAGCAAACTCAATCAAGGCGACATTAGACTGAAGCTCCATTCTGAAGACCTGGCCCAGCACTCGGTACCTGCCCAAGTGCCGCAGGGCAGCATGCACAGCCTCCTGGAATTCCTGGTCCTCGCAATCATCCGGAATGCCCAGGATGAGAAGGGAGCGGTGGGCATTCACACCCATCAGGTTACACAAGTCCTGCAGCACTGCCAGCGCCATCGCCATCACCACCAGACCTGAGGGGTGGGGAAAAGTAATTGGACAGTGGTGTGCAAGCTGTCACAATATGACCCTTGTTTTATGGGTGCAAAGGGGAGAAAGTCATATATGTGCCACAAAACCCATCCCATTGCCCAGTCAGAGACCCATGTCTCTCCCATCAGAGGCCTGGAGCACCTTCCCTTCCTGTTTTGTTTTATTTTAGGAAACTTTTAAAGAAAATAAATGCATTTACAAGACATAATGCTAATCATAATTTCTACTTTTTACTGGCATGAGTTTTAGGAAGTCACCCTCTTTCCAAGGATTTTGCCAAGCTTTAAACATTTTGGCTGGGAAATTTTGGCTGGGAAAAACAAATTTTCCCACAATGTTCTCTCATTCTCTTTTTAGTGTCTGTTTGACTTCCAGTGGTAGCCCTCTTTCGTTCCTGATTAGTGATTAGGGTTCCTTTTCCTTTTCTGTGATTAGTCTTCCTAGGACTTTATCAGTTTCATTTCTCTTTAAAAACAATCAAGATATGGCTTTGTTAGTATAATCTGCCTTCTGTCACTGATTTCCTTTCTTAGACCTATTATTTTTTTCAGTCAACCCATTTTGCATTTACTTTGCTCTTCATTTTCTAACTCCTTTAAAATGGGCTATTGGGTCATTGATCACATGGCATTCTTTTTTGCTAATATAAGCATAAAGAGGAATAATTTTTCCTTTGATTGTATCTTTAGTTGTTTCCTACTAATTTTGGTGAGTTGAATTTTTATTACTATTTGGCAAAAAGTATTTTTTAAGATCCTTTGCGATTTCCTTTGATGCATAGATTTCCAAATATTTAGATAAGTTATCATTATTAATTCCAAACAAATTCTCTTATGATTAGAGAAGTTATTAGGTAAAAGAGCCATCATTTTAAACTTAAGGTGACTTTTTCTGGCTGGATATATGGTGTATCTGGTGAATGTAAAAGCACCCTTATAAAAAAAAGTCTGTATTTTTGCTTCTGGCCAAGATGGAGGCATAGGTGGACACACTTAGCCTCCTTGCACAACCATAAGGATTACAACGATCTCAAAACAAAGAAAACAACCAAAACTGCCAGAAAATCAAATAGTATGTAAGTCTGATAACCAAAGATTTAAATGGTCAGTGATCATCCACATGGAAAGAAGGGGTGGAGAGGATGCAGTATTACAGTGGCAGTGGCAAGGCAGTGGCTGCAGCTGGCTGGCAGAATGAGTAGTCCCACATTATAAAAGTTAGAAGGGACACCTGGGGAGTGACCCCAGCCCCAGGCTAGACTATGCAGTTCACAGTTCCAGTGATGGGAAAATAAAGCCTCCTTGCTTCTGGCTATGAAAACCAGTGGGGGTTGGGGCAGTGAAAGAAACTGCCCCTCTCTCAAGAGAGTTTGTTTAGAGGACTGCCACAGTCCTAGAATGTACACAAACCCACCTGCTCTGGGAACCATCACCAGGGCAACAGCTACGGGGGCACCAGTGGCATACATGAAGCAGGCAAAGTGACTAGGAAAGGGTCAAGTGCCAATCAAGTGGTTTGTTCCTTCTCTGACCCCTCCCCCACATATAGCACCACAAGGTGGTGAAACGTGTTGCTCCATACTGACCGAATAGCTAAGACTGTCTCTTACAATGTAACAGGTGTGACAACTCTACCTAATACACAGAGGCAAACACAAGAAGGATGTCAAGTTGAGGAGACAGGGAAGCATGGCCCAAAAGAAAGAGCACAGCAAAACTCCAGAAAAAGGACTTCCAACCAAGATGGAAGCATAAGTAGACATACTGCATCTTCCTCCACAAGTAAGAAGGAATACAACTGCCTCAAAACAGAAGTCAATGAGAAGTTCCAGAATACTGAGCTGCATGGAAGTACAACAAAAACATCAAGAAGAAATACTCACCCAAACAGGTAGGAAGGGTGGAGCCAGGACAGGGAAGATGCGATTTGGCAGTGCAGCAGCAGCAGCAATAGCAAGACAGTGGCTGTGGCCAGCCTGCAGAAAGCACAGTAACACATTAAAAAAAAGTAGGGTAGGACACCTGGAGAGTGCTCCGAGCACCAGATCGGATCACGCAGCTCAGTTCCAGTGCTGGGGAAAATAAGGCCACATTGCTTTTGACTGTGAAGACCAATGGGGTTAGGGCAGTGGAATTAACTGCTAGTCTCTCAGCAGAGTCCACTTGTTTAGGAGCCACCATGGTCCTGCAACATCAATAGGCCCACCCACTCTGGGAACCAGAGCCAGAGAAACAGCTAGAGAGGCACCAGTCCCAAATGGGAAGCGAGAAAAGTACCTGGAAGAGGGACAAGTGCTAAGCATGTAGCAGTGTTTCCTCTCAGACCCCTCCCCCACATACAGGGTCACAAGGTGGTGAAACAGGTTGCCCACTACTGATAAATACCTAAGGCTCCACCCCCTTACAATTTAACAGGTGCAACAGCTCTAGCAAAGACACAGAGGCAAACACAGGAGGCTGTCAAGTTGAGGAGACAGAAAAGTATGGCCCAAAAGAGGGAGCAGATCAAGGTCCCAGTGGGAGAACTAAATGATAAGGAGATAGCCAACCTAACTGACACAGAATTCAAAACACTGGTGATCACGATGCTCAAAGACATGACAGACATGCTTGAGTATGCAAACACATAAAGGAAAAAGTGAAGGTTATACTAAGTGAAACAAAGGAAAACCCACACAAAACCAATGGTGAAGGGAAGGAAGCCAGGGTTCAAATCAACAATTTGGAACATAAGAAACAAATAAACAGTTAACCAGTACAGAATGAAGGAACAAGAATTGAAAAATATGAGGAGAGGCTTAGAAACCTCTGGGACAACTTTGAACATGCCAAATATCTAAATCACAGGGGTGCCAGAAGGAGAAGAGGGAAAAGCAAGAAAGAAGGAGAAGAGGGAAAAGTAAGTGAAAACTTACTTGAAAAAATAATGAAGGAAAATTTCCTTAATTTGGCCAAGGAAAATAGACATACAAGTCCAGGAAGCACAGAAGGTTCCAAACAAGTTGAACTCAAAGAGGACCACACCAAGATGCATCATAATTAAAATGCCAAAATTAAAGATAAAGAGAGAATTCTAAAAGCAGCAAACAAGTGGCCTACAAAGGGGTACCTATAAGACTATCAGCTGATTTCTCAAAAGAAATTTTGCAGGCAAGAAGGGCCTGGCAAGAAATATTCAAAGTGCTGAAAATCAAGGACCTACAAGCAAGGTTACACTATCCAGCAAAGCTATCACTTAGAATGGAAGGGCAGATAAAGTGCTTTCCAGACAAGGTAAAGCTAAAGAAGTTCAGCATCATCAAGCCATCATTATATAAGATAGTAAAAGGATTTACTTAAGAAAAAGAGGATCAAAATTACCAACATTAAAATGACAACACTCACAACTATCAACAACATAACCTGAAAAAATTAAAAGAAAGCTCTGGCTAGTGACTCAGTGGATAGGTGCCAGCCTGCAAACCCAAAGGTTGCTGGTTCAATTCCCCCAGCCAGGGCACATAACCAGGTTGCAAGCCAGGTCTCCAGCCAGTCCTTAGATGGAGACAGATGAAAGACAACCATACATTGATGAAAAAGAAAAGTATAAAAAGAAAAACAAACTAAGCAAACAACTAGAATATGTATAGGTATGGGTATCATTGGGGGTGTTATCAACTGGGAAGGGAAGGGAGAGAAATGGGGAGATGGTACAGGGATTAGGAAACATAATTGTGGGTACAAGATAGACAAGGGGAAGTTAAGAATAACATAGGAAAGGGTAAAATCAGAGAACATATGCACAACCCAAGGAAATGAACTAAGGGGCATGGGATTGCTGGTGGGAAGATGGTACTGGGCAGAAAGGAGCAAAGGGAAAAGAAATTGGGACAACTGTAACAGCATAATCAATGAAATATACTCTAAAAACCTCCCAAAAAAGAACTGAGCAAAAAGGAGATAACCAACTTACCAAATGCAGAAGTCAAAACATTGGCAATAAGAATGCTCAGAGAAACAATTGAGTACTGCCACAAAATAAAGGAGGAAGTGAAGGTTATACAAAGTGAAATAAAGAAAAATCTACAGGGAACCAACATTAAAGGGAAGGAACCCAGGATTCAACTCAATGATTGAGAACATAAAGAAGAAATAAACATTCACCCAGAACAAAATGAAGAAACAAGAATTCAAAAAAAAAAAAAAATTAAGAGTTTAAAAAGCTTCTGGGACATCTCCAAAAGTGCCGACATCTGAATCATAGGGATGCCAGAATGAGAAGAGAAACAGCAAGAAATTGAAAACTTAGTTGAAAAAGTAATGGAGAAAAATTTCTCTAATTTGGCAAAGGAAATAGACATACAAGTCCAAGAAGCACAGAATCCCAAACAAGTTGGACCCAAAGAGGGCCACACCAACACACAATTAAAATGCCAAAGGCTAAAGAGAGAATCTTAAAGCAGCTAAAGAAAAGCAGAGTTACCTACAAAGGGGTTCCCATAACACTATCAGCTGATTTCTCAAAAGAAACTTGCAGGCAAGAAGGACCTTGTATTCAAAGTGATGAAAAGCAAGGATCTACAACCTAGATTAGTCTATCCAACAAAGCTATCATTTAGAATGGAAGGGCCAATAAAGTGCTTCCCAAACAAGGTAAAGCTAAAGGAGTTCATCATCACCAAGGCATTATTATGTGAAATGTTAAAGGGGCTTATTTAAGAAAAACAGGATCAAAATCATGCATATTAAAAAGACAACAGGTTGCTGGTTCAATTCCCAGCCAGGGCACATAACCAGGTTGCAAGCCAGGTCTCCAGCCAGCTCCGTGTCTGGAGACCAGTGAAAGGCAACCACACATTGATGTTTCTCTCCCTTTCTTCCTCCCTCCCTGCCCTACTCTCTAGATATAATGAATGAAAGCAATTTTTAAAAAATATTTTAAAAAGACAACAAACTCAGAACTATCAACAAATGAATGTAAAAAAACAAAAGGAAAAACAAAGCAAACAACCAGAATAGGAATAGAATCATAGGTTTGGGGATCATTTGGAAGGTTATCGGTGCGGAGGGAAAAGGGGGAGAATGGGGAAAATGGGGCAGGTATCAAGAAGCACATTGGTAGGTACAAAATAGACAGGGGAATTTTAAGAAGAGTGTAGGAAAGGGAGAAGCCAAAGGACATACACTCACAACCCATGGACATGAACTAAGGATGGGGGATTGTTGGAGGGGAGGGAGTTACCAGGCAGAGGGGGGCAAAGGGAGAATTGGGACAGCTGTAATAGCATAATAAATAAAATGTACCTAAAAGAAAAACAATTAAAAGTTTTAAAAAATGAATCTATATTTCTTGTAGAGGCCAAGACCCTGCCGCTCACCACAATGGAATCCCTATGCCACACACCCCCTCCCAGAGTGGGAAGATGACCTTTCAGATTCCAAATGCAGTGCCTCAATCCCAGCCCCACCCTCTACTTGCATTATCCAACAGCCTCCACCAGATCACACAACCCCAGCGCATCCCTCTCTATCACCTGCTCCCCATGCACCAGATGGCTCCTCTAAAGTCCCCCCACTCACCCAACGGCACTGCCTTCCACCCCATTTCCCCCTTGGATGCCGGGCTCCACCATCTCACGCCCTGCAAAATGCTGTCCCATGCTCCGCTCTGCACCCAGCCAGCCACAACCTTCTCTAGCAGGGCGCCCCCACATGCTTACACATTAGCCTTCTCCTCTAGCCTACTCACACCAGAGCCTTTCCCTCTGATCCTCTCCTCCTATCTTCTCCACACCAGCAGCCAGCTGACCTCTGTGGCCCCAGAAGCAAAGTGCTCTCCATGTTTACACCACCCATGCCCACACCTGCTAGGACACTAGCGCCCCTTGCAGCCTCCACACACCAGGAATTCCTCCACCAAAAGAGAGAGCAGCTGGTTGCCGGCCCTTTCAGCTCTCAACGCCCGTGCAAGAACATCCCTCTTGGCCCGGCAGCGGCATTCTCCCTTCCCTCTCCCTACACCCACGGGGGAAGCTCCCACATGTGGGAGTCCTCCCAATAGTCTCCATCTTGGCCACTAGCACTCCCTTCACCCCATTAGGCGGTAGTACTCCTGTCACGTAGGAGCACGTGGAGCCTGGCGGCCCCATACTCACCCACCCGCAGCCAGCGGTCTCTTCCTCTGCGGAGCCCCCAAAGCCAGCCCAGCTGCTCCGCAGGTGGCCCTGCACTATCCTCCAGCACTGGGGGGCCTTCCCTTCCCCCCAACTGCTTAGCCATTAACCCCACCCACTGCCTCCCTACACCAGAGCACCCCAGCCGCCCCCTCACAGCCAGCAGTACCACCCTGAGGACCCCAACTGGACCTCCTGCCCTAAGCTCTCCCCCCCAGTCAGCAAACCTCCCAGAGGCTGGATGCCTAACTCCCACCCCTGCACCCCCACAAGTTACCCCTCCCCTCCGACCCCCTCACCCGGGACCCCTACCCCTAACTCCAGCGCCGGAGTCCCCACCAAACCCTTGCCTTGGGCCTCACTTTCTCGGCCTCCGTGGATGACTGTTGAACCCCACTCTGAAGGGAGTGAAGAGCTCGCCTCTGCTGCGCAGCCAAGAGCAGTATGGCGGCGTCTCCCACGCACTTGGTGTTAAGGCCACGACGGCCTCCCAGAAGCCCCTAGGAAAAGAGGTGGAAACTTCTCCGCGTGGCTGAGTTGGGAGCAAATGATTGGCTCCAAAAAGCACATGACGAGGCAATGTGTTACAGTAGCGACAGGACGCAAGTGGTGAGGACTGGATGTCCCAAGTCTTGAAACTGGTAGAAGCAGCGAACATACCCATTGACCCTCCATCAACAAAAGGGCCTATGAACCCGGTAGAGGGTAGTTGGCAGAGTAATCTTGCAGATGGAGAGCTCAAGGTGGCAAATTGGGTGCATTTTCTTGATAGTTTTCTTTCTCCCTTCATTCCTTCCTTCCATCCTTTCCTCTCTCTTCTCTTCTCTATCAGCTTTAAATGAATAGGCAAACACTTACCATGTATGATACATTTTGACTTTCTTCACCACTACAGGTGCTTGGGTGACACTGACTTAGCATCCCCCAAGAGACACCAAGTATTTTACCAGAGGTACTGCTGCTCTGCTAAGTATTTAAAAAGAAAACAATGACAACATAGGTTTTGGTTCATCTCATTTTTTAAGGTTATTTATTACAAAGATGTAACTATCCAAATTCACTTAAAATTTTATGTCACTTAATTTTTAAAGATACTTCAGCATCTAACTGTTCTTGAAGGAAGGTCTAGGCCTAAATGTACTAGAGGTGAGGTTCTTTAAAGGAGATCTTGAAATGCTACTAAATACTACTCCTCTCTTCAGAAGCTAGTCCATCTCTGTTGCTCCATTTGGTGGAACATCAGACTTTCTTCAAAAAGGCACTTGCAGAAGGAAGTATTCAAGTCCTCCAGACATCCCTTTTCAGTGGATATCTCTCAAGTATAAACTCAACTTTCAACCAGTCCTGCCATCATTTTCCTGGCTCTAGCCCCAAATTAACTACATTTATCTTAAGCATCTATGACAGCAGGCCTTACAACAACTTCTATCGAGGCATGTGGCATAGACGCTAAAGTACCAGTCTTACACGGTGAGAACCATGTTAAAAATCAAAGGATAAAGTAGCAGAGCCTCTCAACTAAGAGATTTAGCTTAATTACAGAATACTGGACTCTTATAATTACTATTTTAAGTATGAAGTTCTCCACTTTTCCTTAAAATTAAATTCAATCTTCCCTGAAAATAGTGTTAAGAGAAACATCAAAACTCAAAATGCCCAGTGCCCTTTAAAAGCCAACACAATGAAATGTGTATGTTCGATCACAATGTGTTGTTTCTACTCTAAAAGCTTTCTGTTACTCCATGTTTTAATCTCACCTCCTTACGGACTCTAGGAACACAGGTGGAGATGGGCAAGGTGAGACGATAGACTAAGTGAACAGCTGTTCTCACTAGATGGCAAATGGCTGTGGCTTGAGGCTGGGACCTGAACATTTAATGCTGGTGTCCTATTGAAAGGATAAGTGGGATGAGTCAACCCAGAACCAGGGCTTTCACCTCCAGTGGGTTCAGGTTTGTGACTGTGCCCCACTCTGCCTACCTCAGGAAGGACAGGTACTGTGACAACATAAATGTCCCAGCACTGACCTCTGAAAGGGCTTCTTTACTGCCTTATTAGGCCTAACCATGTCACCATGAACATAACTGGTGCCACTGGTACAAAGGCCAGTAAGTGCTTTCTGATTCCATTCTGCTCTAGGCCAGCATTTATTAAACACAAAACCAGCCCAAAAGCAGCTGGTTCCTTATGTAGCATTGTTGCCACAAACACGATTAACTAGACACTAGTCTGCAAAGAAGAAGCTGCTCCTCCTAATGTGACACCACCAGCTGCAGCATGGATGGCCAGACCTGGCGTGGTGGCGATTTTGGAATTCCTGGGCTCTGCATCATCAGTAGGATGTACATGGGAGTTGCCTATTTGGTCTACCAGCAACATAAAAACAAAGCCCGGTACAAGGGAAACACCAATGTAGGCATGCAGCTACATCTAGTTATGGTTGTGCTCATTCATGTTCATGGGCAACTGGTATTTCTGGTATATCCTTTGGTGGTGTTTTCCCTCAAGAATATCTTCATAAAGTACTCCTTTAGGCATGATGACTGCCAGTGCAGTTCCACAGAGAAGTCTGGCACCCAAAACAATTACCAGCTCTAGTTGCTGCTAGATACAGTTCCTTTTTGCTGATATCGGCACCAGCAAGAACTTTCAGCAAACTTAGATCCCCAGCCCCTGGGTGTTCGGATGCTGGCCACTGGATTCCTGTGGGTGAACAGAGATGGGAAAAGTCAATCGGGAAAAGATTCAAATGAGTGATTTCTTCAGTGGTCAGAATGAGGGTGGCATAACAGGCCAACTTTTTCTGCAGACAACGTTGCAGGTGGCAGCAGGAAAAGGAAGAAAATCATGCAAACTTGGTTGTTCTCCAGGCAACCTTAGCTCTTTGGGGCACCCTGCCAGTGATTCACCCCCCACCTCCCCACACTGGGACCAGCCCACCAGTCCCAGCAAACTCTTCTCCAAGTCTAGAATGAGAAAAGGACTGCTGTAAGTCTCTGATATGGGTCTTAGGGGCTCAGCAGCAAATTCAATACAAAGTTGTCTCTGCCCTACATCTAGTGCTGCCCATATTATCCCACTCTGCTGGGCTTTGACTGGGAGCCACCAATACTATAGCAGCCTGGCTCCCCAACTGTCACCCCTTCATTACCCATTTTCTGTTGGGCTTAAAAGGTCATAAAGAAGTCTTGGCTGGTGACACAGTGGGTAAGGCGCTGGCCTGTGAACCCAAAGGTCACTGGTTCAATTCCCAGCCAGGGCACATATTGAGATTGCAAGCCAGGTCTCCAGCCAGGTCCGTAGCTGGAGGCAAGTGAAAGGCAACCATACACTGATGTTTCTCTCTCTCTCTGCCACTCTCCTTTCCCCTCTCTAAAAATTAAAAAAAAAAAAATTTAATGGTCATAAAGTTATCCTCTATTTTTACTGACTTCTTGTCTAATTATATCAATTGCTGAGGCAGGAATGTTAAAATTTCCCACTATCACTATGGACATGTCTGTTTCTCCCATTATATTGTCAAATTTTTAAATTATATTTTATTGACTCTGCTATTACATTTATCCCAACTGTTCCCCTTTTGCTCCCTTCCACCCAGTACCCTCCCACTCCCTCAGGCAATCCCCACACCATTGCTCATGTCCATGGGTCATGCATATATGTTCCTTGGCCCCTCTATTTCCTATACTGTACTTTATATCCACATGGCTATTCTGTGACTACCTATGTGTACTTCTTAATCCCCTCACCTCTTCACCAATTCACCCACACCCCTCCCATCTGGCAACCATCAAATGCTCTCCGTATCTATGATTCTGTCTCTGTTCTTGTTTGTTTAGTTTGGTTTTTTGGATTTAATTGTTGACAGTTATATTTTTGCCATTTTATTCATAGTCCCCTTAACATTTCATATAATAATATCTTGGTGATGAAGAACTGCTTTAGTTTTCTCTTGGCTGGGAAGCTCTTTATCTTCCCTTTGATTCTAAATGATAGCTTTGCTGGGTAGAAAAACCTTGGCTATAGGTTCCAGCTTTTCATGACTGTGAATATTTCTAGTCTGCCAAGTTTTTCTTGAGAAATAAGCTGACAGTTTTATGGGAACTCCTTTGTAAGCTCTCTTATTTTCTCTTCTTTCAAGAGTCTCTCATTATCTTTAAACTTTAGTGTTTTAATTATGATGTGTCTTGGTGTGGCCCTATTTAGGTCCCACTTGTTTGGGACTCTCTGTGCTTCCTGGACTTATATGTCTATTTCCTTCACCAAATTAGGGAAGCTTTCCTTCATTTTTTCAAATAAGTTTTCCATTTCTTGCTCTTCTTTTTCCTCTGGCAACCCTATTATTTGGATGTTGGTACATTTAAAGTTGTCCCAGAAGCTCCTAAGCCTCTTCTCATTTTTTTCCATTCTTGTTTCTTCATTCTGTACTGGTTGACTGTTTATTTCTTCTTTATATTCCAATATGTTGATTTAAACCCCTGCTTCCTTCCCTTAGCTATTGGTTTCATGTGGATTTTTCTTCATTTTACTTACTGTAGCCTTCACTTCTTCCCTATGAATTTGCCATGCTAAGTTATTTCTCTGAGCATCATTACCATCAGTGTTTTGAACTCTGTGTCCGTTAGGTTGGCTATCTCCTTTTCACTTAGTTCTCCCTCTGGAGCCTTGATATTCCCCTTCTTGTGGACCATACTTCTCTGTCTTCTCAACTTGAAAGCCTCCTGTGTTTGCTTCTCTGTATTAGGTAGAGCTGTCACACCTGTTATGTTGTAAGGAGCACAGCCTTAGATATTTGTCAGTGCTGGTCAACTGGGTTCACCTCCTTGTGGTGCTGTATGTTGGGGAGGGGTCAGAGAGGGAACAATGCCACTTGTTTGGCATTTGCCCCTTTTCCAGTCACTTCACTCACATCCTGTATTTGAATGGCACACCTCTAGTTATTGCCCTGGTGATGGTTCCCAGATTGATTGGGTTTGCATACATTCTAGGACCATGGGGGCCCTCTAAACAAACTCTCCTGAAAGATGGGCAGTTTCTTCCACTGCTCCAACCCCCACTGGTTTTCACAGCTAGAAGCAACGAGGCTTTATTTGTTCAGCACTGCAACCGAGAGTTTCGAGTTTCGCAGTCCTGGCCCAAGGCTGGGATCACTCACCATGTGTCCCTCCCATCTCTTATGTGAAACCACTCGTTCACAGCCACTGCCTTGCCACTGCTGCCACCACACCGAGTTCTCTCCACCCTGGCTCCCCAGCTTGGCCCCTCCTACCCATCTGGGTATTACTTCTTTAAATCTTTGTTTGTTGGACTTCCATGCAGTTCAATTTTCTGGCAGTTCTGGTTGGTTTTTGTTTTGAGATACATGCAAAGACATGAAGCATCTCCGAGGAAGATCAGTCCATTTTGACCGGAAGCCCTTAATCCTTAATTTCTGCCTGGATCTTTTTTATGAAGTTGAGGTCCTCACTAAATTCCTTGAGCATTCTTATAACCAGTGTTTTGAACTCTGCATCTGATAGAGTGCTTATCTCACTTTTGTTTAGTTCTTTTTCTGGGGTTTTGATCTGTTCTTTCATTTGGGCCATGTTTCTTGGACTCTTCGTTTGGCAGCCTTCCTAGGTTTGTTTCTTTTTTTCTTTTTCTTTTTCTTTCCTTTTTTTTTTTAGAGATCTTTTTCTTTTTCTTAATTTAATTTTGATTTAATTGTTCTTTTTTAAAGATTTTATTTATTTCCAGAGAGAGAGGGAGGGCGAGAAGCAGAGAGGGAGAGAAACATCAATGTATGGTTGCCTTTCACTTGCCTCTAGCAACGGACCTGGCTGGAGACCTGGCCATGTGCCCTGGCTGGGGAATTGAACCAGCGACCTTTGAGTTCTCAGGCCGGCACCTTACTCACTGCGCTACCAGCCAGGGCTAGGTTTGTTTCTATGTATTAGGTAGAGCTGCTACGACTCCCTATGTTGGTACTGTGGCCTAATGTAGTAGGTGTCCTGTAGGGTCCTGTGGCACAGCCTCCCCTATCACCCAACCTGGGTACTTGAGGTGTGCCCTTTGTATGGGCTTAGAACACCCTCCTCTTGTAGTCGAGCCTTGGTTGCTGTTGGCAGGTCAATGGGAGGGATTTACCCAGGCCGGTTAGCTGCAGGGATTGGCTATAAGTACTTACCACCAACCTCCACCCTCCAAGGAGGATCAGCTGTGCTGGGGCAGGGTGGTGATGCTCCGCCATGGTCTGTAGCTGTCCACTAGGTGCGTAGTCCCCGGCATTTCCTGGGTGGTGCAGACCAAGGTCAGTCCCCGCCTGTGTTTTGCCTGGAGCTATACTGCCTGAACTATAAAACCATCTGAAATGGCCGCTATTTACGCTGAGCTTGGAGATTCCCACGTGCAGCCCAGCTGCAAATCTAGGCTGGCTGCTGCTAGTGCCGGCTCTGGGGCCCCTTAGCAAGAGATGTGGGGGCTAGGGGCTCTCTGAGGTCGACTTTTGCTTATTTGAGAAGATTTAAGAAGTTGTAAAGCATGAGCCAAGACCAGCTATTCACGTGGAAAAGCCACTATTAACAGCTTGGGTAGAATGGGACAAACAGTGTTAGCCAGGTTGATGGAATCTCAGATACGGTACCTGCTCACCAGCTCTGTGGCTCTGTGGAGGGAGGGTTCAGAAAAGGGGTGATGGCCTCTGCCTGCCTTTCTGCCTGTGAGAAAACTGCCCTCCAGCTCTTGCCTTGGTGCCAGACACTTAAGTTCCTCTCTGTATGCCACAGTTGCCTTTCAAGCTGCTACCCCAGTGACGGAGCTCAGAGGGAGTGAGTCTGAATAAGTCTGTCTGTGGGTTCTTTAAGGGGAACTGCTTAGGATTCCAGAAGTTTCTCCCCCTGACTCAGTCCCCTCTTGTTTATGCAACCAGAAGTTATGGGGACTTACCTTTGTGGCCCTGGAACCTTGGACTGGGGTGCCTGATGTGGGGCTGGGACTCCTCTCTCTCAAGATATCCCTCTCAAATTTTTATCCACCACATGTAGATGTGGGACCAGCCCATTCCAGGTCTGTGCCCCTACCAGTCTGGATGGATGTGGTTTCTTTAATTCCATAGTCGTCAGACTTCCATTTAGCTCAGTTTCTAATAGTTCTGAGTGATGGTTGTTCTATAATTTAGTTGTAATTTTGATGTGGTTGTGAAAGGAGGCAAGCCCTGTTTACATATGCTGCCATCTTGATTGGGAAGTGTCAGCTTTTGTCTTATATATTTTAAGCTTGTTATTATTATGTACAAATACATTTATGAACTCTATGTGTTCCTGATAACTCTATGAGTCCAAATAATTCATCATCGCCTTTTATCTCAGGTAATAGTCTTTATCTTTAAATCTGTTTCATCTGGTATTAATGTAACCATTACCACTTTCTTATGCTTACCCTTTGAATGTTATATCATTTTGGGTTCTCTTACTATCATCTCATTTGGGTCTTTATTTTTAAATTGCATTTCTTATAGACAGCAAAATTATTGCTCTTTTCTTCATGTTGTCAATATCTACCTTTTCACTGGAGCATTTAATCCATTATAACATTGAGTATAATTTTTATGTGGTTAAAGTTAGGTCTATCCTTTTACTGTCTGCCTTAGTTCATATAGGCAGCTATAACAAAATACCATAGATGGGGTGGCTGTTAAATGACAAACATTTATTTCTCACAGCTTTGGAGGCTGGACAGTCCATGATCAAGGTACTAGCAGATTCTGTGTCCCATGAGAGCTCACTTCCTAGTTCTTAGTATGCTGTCTTCTTACTATGTCCTCATGTGGCAGAAGGGGGAGAGGGAACCCTCTGGAGTCTTCTTCATAAGGGCATTAATCCCCTTCATGGGAGCCTCTCTATGACCTAATCACCTGCTAAGGGCTCCATCTCCAAATACCATCACATTGGGGGTTAGGATTTAAGATGTGAATCTTCAGGAGGGTGCAAACATCCAGTCTATAGCACTGTCTGTCCCATCTATAGTTTTTTCCTACATTCCTCTTTTCCTGCCTGATATAACCAATTTTTTAAAATTACATTTTAACTTGTCTACTGTCTTTTTAGGAACTTATCACTTTGCACTGTTTTTTATTGGTTGCCGTAGAGGTTATAATATATATATATATATATATATATATATATCCTTATATTTTCAGTGTCTGTGGTTAATATTGTGCCACTTCATATAAATGTAAGAACCTTTTTTACTATATAGAATCATTCCCTCTCTAACCTATCCTTTATGCTGTAGTTACCATAGCATTACATCTACAAGTATTATAGAACACTATTACATGTATTACCTAATACTATTGCATGTATTATAGAAAACTATTATATGTATTATAGAACACTATTATGTGTGTTACAACACACATGTATTACAACATACTATTATAACTTACTTTAAATAGTCGTGTATATTATAAAGTTCAGAAAAATATTTTTGAAAATTTATCTACATATTTACTATTTCTGGTGTTCTCCATCTCTGCCCAAAGATCAAGGTTTCCCTCTACTATCATGTTTCTTCAGATGGAGAGCCCTCCTATAGCATTTTTTTTTTTTTTTTTCAGTTCAGGTCTATTGATGAATTCTCTTGGCTTTCATCTATCTCAAAAGGTCCTTATTTCATCTTCATTCTTGAAGCACCTTTTCCCTGGATATAGATAGAGAGATCAGGATGAAAGTTGTTTGCTTGTTGTTTTTCAGCACTTTAAATGTTGTTTCACTGTATCCTGGTTTCCGTGATTTTCAGTAAGAATTCAGTGGATTATCTTGTTAATGTTCTCCTATGTGGACTGCTTCGTCTAACTCTACTTTCTAGATTTTCTCCTTATCTTTTGTCTTCCATAGTTTGACTACAATGAGTCTATATGTATTTTTTCTTTGTATTTGTCCTCTTAGGGTTCACAGAACTTCTTGAATCTATAAATTATGTCTATCTCCACATTTTGAAAATGTCAGTCATTATTTCTTCAAGTAGTTTTGCTTCTCCAGTCTCTCTCCCTCTTCTCTCCTGTAATCCCAAATACAAATGTTAGACTTTTTGATGTCCCACCGCTC
Organism: Noctilio leporinus; assembly: GCA_004026585.1. NCBI lineage: Eukaryota > Metazoa > Chordata > Mammalia > Chiroptera > Noctilionidae > Noctilio > Noctilio leporinus. Next base: position 17,329 of record PVIW01008317.1, read on the forward strand.
ACTGAGGTTCTGTTCTGCTTTTTTTATCTTCTTCATTTCAAAATGGATCATTTCTATTACTCTTCCAATGAGTAATATGAAGCCTCTAAATATTCATAACTATTTAAAAATGAACAAACATTAACAGAAGGATGGAGTAAGAGGAGCTACTAAAGGACCTGACTCAGACCTGTCCTTCCTGAGCAGGAGGCTTGCTCACTTCCCACTAACATCCTGGATTCACGCTGGACCTCTTCTCCAGGCCCCTTTTCTACTGGGGTTCTGGGTGCTTGCTTCCCTTGGGGTGCCATCCATGCCTCCAGTGGTTAGGCTGCTTCTCTCAGAGAAGATTTCAAGCCTCCTGCCACAATAAAGGAAGGCAGACTGAGGACAGATGGACTGGATGGCCCTGTGTGTATATATAACAGCTGATTGGTGCATCCACAGACTTTTGTTATGTTACTCAGTCTAGGCTTGCTGGGTTTGAATTTCAAATGTGTTTGAAATTCTTTCTAATAAAATATTGAAAACAATTTTGAAGGGAAATGTCTCTCCCAATACAATTGTACGTTTATCAGTTTTTCTTTATAGGTCTATCACTTTTGCTGTAAACATTCTGAATGTTCTCAGACTAACTGTAGTAGTGCTACCACCAGCCATATGGTAACCCCTAAACAGTTTAAGACAATTCTGCATTGTCTTCCCATCTCTATTTTTATAGCTCGATTACAACTGTATGTTCAGAGCACAGTGAAGTGGATATAGGGTAATCTCTCACTCCCTTCCTTTAGTGAAGGTTAGATGCCAATGCTCTCTAGGAATTGCCCAAGGCCAAAGGAGCTGCCTTACCCAAGGTCACCCCCAGCACACATCCCATTGCTACTAGTTGATGTGGGGTGCAAAGGCCCAGCCCCCTTCAGGAACTGGCTTGGGAGGGGTGTGAGCTCAGCCTATTCCCTCTTGTATGAGTTTTCTGGGGCTGCTGCAATCAATTACCAAAAACCAGATAGCTTAAAATAACATGAATTTATTCTCTCATGGCTCTGGAAGTCAGAAACCTAAAATCAAGGTGTCAGCAAGGCTATGCTACCCTCAAAGGCTCTAGATGAGGAACTGTCCTTGCCTCTTCCAGTTTCATGAGGCCCCAGGTATCCCTAAGCTCGTGGCTGCATCACTCCCATCTCTGCCTCCATCTTCATACAGCTTGCTCTCCTGTGTCTAGGTCATTCTTCTGTCTCTTTTAAAGACACTGTATTTGAGTCCCACCTGGATAATCCTAGCATGACCTCATCTTGAGATTCTTAACTTCATCACATCTGCAAACACTCTTTTTCCGAAAAAGGTCACATCCACAGGTCAGGGAGTTAGGATGAACACATTATCTTTTGAGGAGCCACCATTCACCCCACTACACCTTGAGAGCCCAGGCTCAGGCCAGACCCCAAGTAAAAGGACAAGATTGAGAAGCAGGGCCCACAGCCAAGGGCCAAGTGGGGAATCTCCCTGCCTCTGCTCCAGTGAAGGACCCCTGCGAGCCCTGCTCCCCATGGCTAGAAGCACCCTAAGTGGGTACCTCAGCCCTCCCCCTAAGCTAAGGACAGGCATGCTGAGGGCTTCTCCCTGAGGCCCAGATTTTCCTGGTTCTGAAAGGAGACTAGAACTCAGAGGCAGAGTGGTGCCCTGTTCCTGCTCAATTCCCAGTGGCCTGGGGTTGGGGGTGGGGTGGATTGAAACAGGCAAGGTGCCTGGTTTTCCTTGTTGCTTTTCCTTGACAGCATTTTTCATATTCCCAACTTGTTGAGGAACCCATCATTGTCAACAGAACACTTGTCCCCAGTCAGCCCTGGATCTCAAACCTGTTTCTGCCACATAGACATTGACCCCAGTTCCTACCCTGCAGATCCACTTACCCATCACATGGGGGGACCTGAGGCAAAAACAAATGCACCCAACAGCTCTTCACTTCCTGCTCTTACCCTCTTTCCCCTCCACCTATCTGCACACTGCCGTCCCCCACCGAGACCAGAACCCTAGAAGCATCCAGACCCAGAGCAGAATAGCTCTGGGGTGGGTGAAGAGCCAAGACAGAACTCTCGCCCAGGCGCTGAGGCGGCGGGCAGGGCCGCCCGCCCACCGCGCCGCGCATGCTCCATGCCCCCCTTCCCACGCCGCCACCACCCCCGCCCAGCCCGCTCCCTGCCCGAACGTTTGTGCTCAACTGACTGACACTGACGGAAGGACTGCCGTGCAGAACGCACTTCCCAAACGGTGACGGGGGACAAGGCGGAAACCCTTCTGAGAGCCCTACCACCTCCTTGGGGGCTGCCCCGGAGGGCTTCTAGGAGGTGGCGGCCTTGGCCTCAGTCCTGCTGGGGGGCGAGGGGCCGGGCTCTATCTCCGCAGGTGGCAAAGAGGCAAGGCAGGTGGCAAGGAGGCAAGGAAGCTGCAGTTACTACCACCGTTGGGACGCCCTAGGAGGCGGAGAGTTTGGGGAATCTGGCAGCCAAGCCTAGGGGCTGCTCTTTTCTTGGGCACCCAGAAAAGGCAGGCCGGGTTTCCCAATGTCTGTCTACTGACTGCAGTTCGCCACTGGGCTTGCAAGAGTGTATCCTATCGCCCGGTCACCTGGTAAGTTTGGACTGTACACCTCTTCATGTGGGAGCGCCAGGCAAGCTGGCACAGTGACCATGGTCACTCCTGCCCTGGGAGCTCAGCAAACCATCTGCATGCATGGGGTGGGGGTGGGGAGATAGGGGCTGTGCCCTTTGGTGGTGGTGTATTGAGGGTGAGCAGCAATGCATGGCAAGGCTTAAGAAGAAGAAGATGAGGGCAGGATGGAAGGCCCCCAAGGGCAAGACAGAAACTGCACTGAGCTGTGCTGGGACAGGAATCTAGCAAGGCTGTCCTGCAGGGCTAGTTCTCACAAATGCTCTTGGAACACCCACTGTGGGCCAGGTTGCTGCAGGCATTCTGGACATATGAAAGGCGGGGTGTGTGAATCTGCTGAACTCCCTGCTGGGTGGGTCCAGTTCTAGTGGTGGGACACAGGCAATAAATGGTAAATGTTTTTAATTAAATAATTATAAAGTACATTAAACAGTGGGAAGTGTCACTAGAAAAATAGAGCAGGGGAAAGGGAGGTGCAGTGTGGGATTTCAAGTTTAAGTAGTGTGGCTAGGCCACATTTCTGAAAAACTTGAAGGAGGTGAGAGAGCCTACTAGGTAGAGGTAATAGATAATGCAAAGGCCATGAGGCAGGAATGGCCTGGTGTGCAGGAGGAGCTCAGAGACCAGTGTGACTGGAGCAGAGAGAGCAAGGGTGTGGAGGAGGAGAGAGGTAAGAAAGGGCATGTGGGTTTACTCTGAGTGAGATAGGCATTTCAGGGAGGGCTCTAAGCAAGGAAGGACAGAACACCACTAGAGAGTAGCTCTCTTTATGTCTAGGTCAGCCTCTGGTCCCCGAGGACAGGGCCTGGTGACACCAGTTGCAGAGTTTGCTCCTCAGAGGGCTTTGCTGGGCCAAGCCACATGGAGACGGTCCTGGGCTAACCTGTGGCAGCTCTCAGGCCAGACCTGGGCCTGGGCTGAGGCTGGCCTCACCGGGCCCTGGCTCCTCGGGCTTTCCGCCAGGTGAGAGGCAGGTGATGTGCACTTCAGGGAAGGCCACGGGGCTAAAAGAAGGCAGTTGGGGTTTTGAATCACTAGATCCCAGGGGAAGTTCCACAGCAAGAGTGAATACCAGGCACTGTGGTCATGGGCATCCATCCTTCTGTGTGGATGAAAAAACCCCAGTTTCTGATTCAGCATGAGTGGGGTTGTTTGTTTGTTTTCTGTTTTCTTTTTCTGGGGAAATAGCCCCATCTCGTGGTCTTTGGAAGGCATCAGCCTACTGGCCCCCTCTCCTTCTTTAGGACAGCTTCACTTCAGTTGGCAAAGCTGCTGTACCCCCTCCTCTCCTCTCCTCCCCAAGGATGGTGGGCAAGTGGCTCCTCATTCTCAGCTTTCCCTCCACGAGGGTCAGTGAGAGAATGGGAGTCTTCCCCCTTCCTGGGGGCGAACCAGTCCAGGAGGGGGCTGGCAGGGCCTTACTAGCTTCTGGCCTGGGACCTTGCTGCCTGATGGACCCTCACCTGCGTGCCTAGAGAGTGGTTTCAAGGAAAACTGAGCTTCAGGGCCTAGGATTATCCTTCTGTTTTTCTTCTGCTCTGATGGCCCAACACCACAGTTTCTTAGGAGAAGCTACTCTCCAGTTCCACAGGCTCTTTCTAGATTGTTCCTTATGTATGTGCTAGGGAGTGTCATCCTATTCCCACCTGGGAGGTTACTTGGAGTTAATAGTCTGTGAGGACAGGGCTTGTCATATCTTTCTTTCTGGGATTTGAAAGTATGCTGACTTTGGGGGACTAGGTCTCAAGCATAGATACTGTTATGTACGACCACTCATCATAGGTGGTATTCATAATGCACCTTGTGGTGTTGAACCTAAGTGTTGGTCTCCATCTATAGGCAAGCCTGTCCATGATGTTTCTTTCAGGCGGCCACAGCTCAACAGCTGTTTCTTGACTCAGAGCTTGGACCCCAGTATGCCCTGGAGTTGGGAGACTAGGGATAACACCTCTTCCTTTAGACTCTTCTGTGTTTTCCAAGATGGATCTTGACCTGGCAGTACAGCGGTGGAAGGGAGAAAAGAAGCTTGTGCTGTATCACAAAATAATATGATTGATGCTAGTCTGAAAAACCTGGCTATCATCATTGGTCTCTGCCCTTCTCATCAGATCCGCCCCGCCAAGTGACTGACAGTGTGTCAGAATGAAACATGTGGTATATGGACATCACAGTGATTACATGACAGTGACACCTCTTGCCCCCCCCCTTTGGTTAAAATGAGATTCATATAAAACAAAATGAACATTTTAAAGTGGACAATTCATCAGCATTAAGTATTCACAATGTTGTGCAACCACCATCAGTCTAGTGCCAGAACATTCTCATCAACCACGGAAGAAATCTGATAGCCATGAAGCAGTCACACATACCGTGCCCACCCCCCACCCCACCTCTGCTGGCCCTGACACTCATCCTTCTGTTTTCTGACTCTGGATTTTTCTGTTCTGGACATCTTATGTTTTACGAGATACAAAATTTTTTAAGAGAGAGGGGAAGGGAAGGAGAAGTAAAGGGAAAGAAACATTGATTTATGAAAGAAACAATCGGTTTCCTCTCATATGCACCCTGACCAGGGACCAAACCTGAAACCCAGGCATGTGCCCTGACAGGAAATCAAGCCAGTGACCTTTTGTTTTGCAGAATGATGCTCAACTGAGTCACACTGGTGAGGGCAAGATAAGATTTTTTTGATGGCAGGTCACAGGACACTGATACTCAGAGACATGAAAGGCAGAATTCCTTCTTACACCAAAGGGCAAGCATCTGTCACAAGATGGGCAGTACACCTGGAGCAGCACACTAGTTTCCACAGGGTCCCTCTGGGCATAGAGGCTGCCTCTAGTTGTCTGGTACTGGCTCCTATGTGTGGGAGTCCAATGAGAATGCTGAGGGCATGGTTAGTAGCCCCAGAGAAAGAGCCCCTGATGAGGGAGGTAGTTGGGGTGGGAGCTTAGCAAACTGCCCAAGAAAGGCAGAGAAAAGGTTTTTAGTCATAACTTCCAAACTAGGTCAAGACAGCTCTTATGAAATATTATATTACATCATATAAATGGAATCATACCATCTGTGGCCTTTTGTGTGTGTGATGTTTTTTCACTGAGCATGTCTCCAAGGTTCATCCACATTGTAGCATGTATTGGTATCTCATTCCTCTTTATGGCCAAATAATCTTGCATTGTATGTACGAACCATGTATTTGTTTATTTATTCATCAGTCAATGGACATTAGGTTGTTTCCACTTATTCATTCTGGTGAATTATGCTGCTAGGAATATTCATGTACAAGTTTTTATTTGAACACCTTTTTATCAGTTCTTCTGAGCATATATCCAGGAGTGGAATTCCTGGCCATATGATAATTGTTTATTTGTTAAGAAGCCATCAAATTATTTTCCCTTTTAATTTTGAACCCTATCAAACAAACAGACAAATAGAGAGACTAGTCTAATGAAGCTCAGGTACCACCTCCCAGGGTTGGCTGTGGTCTCCAGCTCATTTTATTTGCTTGTTTGCTTCTCTCTCTCTCTCTCTCTCTCTCTCTTTCTCTCTCTCTCTCTCTCTCTCTCTCTCTCTCCCCGCCCCCCTTTGTTTTTGGCAGACATTTTAAAGTAAGTCTGCAGGCCATTTTCCCCTCAAATGCTTCAATGAGCATCTCTTGACAAGGACATTTTCTTCCATGACCCATTGCCATCATTGATCTAACATGAGCAGCAGTAGTCCCCACTGTGCTCTGAGAGCCACTCTACAGTCTACCCTCTGTACTCCACAGTACCTTTGACTCCTCTTTTGTTCACATCAGCATCTCGTCAAGGACTTCATTGTACTTGGCTGTTGGCCCCTTAAATCTCTTTTCATTTAGAACAATCATCCTCCCTAGACTCCTCTTTTCCCCATGAAACTAATTTGCAAACGAGATGGGGAGCAGCTCATCTTCTGGGTCAGGCTGGTTGCTTCCTGTAGTGTCTTTAACTGGTCCCCTTTGTACCAGAGATCCTCTGTAAACTGCAAGTTGGGTCCCAAGGCTGCATTAGAATTGGATCAGGCTGTGGCAAGAGCCCTCCTGGGCCATCTGAGCACCCCCCGCCCCAAGCCTGCCTGAAGGTATGTCCCACCTCTGTGTCACCACTGTTAGACCAGCAATAGCCCAGGAAGATGTTTTGACATCACATGGATGTCCATTCTTCCTTGGTCTTTCACCTGATAGCATCCACTCAACCTTAAGGTATTCTTTCTCTCTGATTAACATAAACTTCTGCGTCACACACATGAATTTATTTATTCTGGGCTAGTGTTGGTGGACAACTCATCACAGGAGATAAGGGACTTTGGGGCAATTTAAATGCTCTGGGGCCCTGGCTAGTGTGATTCAGTGGATTGGCACTGGCCTACAAACCCAAAGGTTGCTGATTCGATTCCCCAGTCAGGACACATAGTCAGGTTGTAAGCCAGGTCTCCAGCCAGGTCTGTAGCTGGAGGCAGGTAAAAGGCAACTATACATTGATGCTTCTCTCCCTTTCTTCTTCCTCCCTCCCTGGCCTTCTCTCTGAAAATAATGAATAATTTAAAAATCTTTAAATGTTCTATGGACCCTGTCCTATCACCCACTCTCCTGTTGCACAAACAAACTGTGCTCACCCACAACAGCACAAGAAACACTCCAGGCCCACACGCTTGGAGTGTGGAGTGCTGGTCTGCCTAGGACTTCCACCTTTTGGTCTCCAGTTGGGTGAAAATAACATCCTTAGAGCAAACTTTCTTCTTCCCCACTGTCTTCAGCATTAAAAACTGATGTGGAGTAATCTGATAACATCCACTTTGTCAGTGACACACTCTTCCTACCCTTAGTGTGAGCTCCAGCTCCCTCTCATCTCCAAAGGGCCCATGTGGTCTCACGTTCTACATCCCCCCTCCCCATTTTCAGCTCCATGAACACAGCAGTCAGGCCTGTCTGAGGGCTGGATATGGGCTGTGCCCTTGGCCTATAATTCCCACTCACCTAACCTTCAGCTCTTAGCCTGAAAGTTACCTCTTCAGAGAGCACCTTTTCCCCAGCTATTGTGGGTACCTTCATTGTGCAGCTCACCAGCCTGATCTTCTCTTTCCCTTGAGAGGAAGTCTGTTTGTAGGTAGAGGTGGTATGTTTGGAGTTTTTCTGTAAGGACCCTAACCTGAGAAAAAAAGAGGTTAGCAGTGGAGCTTCCAGGGATGGCTGCAAAGTTGGAGTCAGGGGTACTACCCACATGTGAGGAGGACCAAAAGAAGGAAATAAGAAAAAGAAAGGCAAGAAGAAACACTCCCTTAAAAGCCTGGTTAGCTGAGCCTAGCATGAGGAGGGATTAAATCCATGTCTGGTGGTCCACTACATGGGTGAGGAGAGGTCACAGAAGCTCAGTTTGGGGCAATGTTGTGGGTTGAATTGTGTCCCCAGTAGCTGTGAAAAGTACTGCTTTGGATGAGGCTGTAATAGAGTGAGTGGGTCTGATCTCACACCCGGCTCTTTCCACTTCCCTTAGCTTCTCAGTGCTCCTGCCATGGCAGCCATTCTCCTTAAGGCCAGACCCAAGGTGAGTGGGACTCCCCAAATGTGGTGGCCCCTCACCCCAGCATTTCCCCTTTACAGTCTTCATCTGCCACTTCCTCATGTCCCAGTCTCACAACTCTTGCAACTTTGAGCCTTCCCCAGCTGCTGAGCTCTTCAGTAGCCCCCTTGCCTCATCTTTAGTTGCTGCCACCTCATCCTGGGACCCATGAGGGTGAATTTCCCTGCAGCCAAAAGAATGGCTTGTTTTAGGTGCCAGTATCTTTTGAGGATGTGTCCGTGTACTTCACCAAGACAGAATGGAAGCTTCTGGATATCAAGCAAAGGATCCTGTACAAGCAAGTGATGCTGGAGAACTACCGCCATTTGGTGTCATTGGGTAAGGACCCCACATACACCCAGTGCCCCGTACTCTGTCTCTGAACTCAGTTTATTTCTGAGTTTCCTTGCTTGTTGTCACTGTGAGGCCAAGAATAAATACATTTCTTCATCAGATCCATAATCCATTGCAACTCAGGTTCTGCCTCAACAGGGCAGTTTCTAGTTCAATGGTTTGGAACTGTAAATGTTTTAGGTGAATGTATGTCCTCCTCCCATCAAACTTATTTTGCATATAAACTCATAAGTTAACTAAACCTCTTCTACCCAAAAGATGGGTGCAAACTACCCTATGCGTTATTTGATACTTAAGTTATTTTTACCAAGTTGCATTTCACATTTGTTTCATGTTAGAAGAGTTTAGCAGTATTAAGCCACAGAGGGCCTGTGACGAGGCATGCAGAAGCCAAAGTGGGAGCTAGGACAGGCTCCCCTGCTGTACCCCATTGCCTTTGTGGCTGCAGTGGATCCTCTTGCTTCACTTTTTTTTTTAGACAACAGATTTCACCTCTGTGATTTACCCCCACAGTGGGAGACTGGCTTCTTCCCTGGGTTGTCACTGAGAAAATCTGGAGTTCCTAGGGAAGTTCAAGATTCCTCAGCTGAGTTTGGCATAATGAACTAAGATATCTGCTCTGTCTGGTGATAACATGAGGGGCTTCAGCTTTGGGGGTGCAATCAGTCCTTTGACTTTGTTTGCTTTTTGATACTCCCTAGGGCCTGAGGATCCCTGCTCTAGCCCCTCATCTATGCCTCGGGGTGCCCACACACAGAGAACCCTCTACAAGCCTGCTGTCCTCCCCACAGGCCAAATAATACAACATCTTTATCCTCTTGGCCCAAATCACCAACTACTTAAAACCGTCTGTGTCTGCCTGGCCCCTGTATACTTAGAGCCCTTTGCTTCCTTAGAGAGGCATTGCCCTTTCTCTGGACCCTCCCAGTGGCACTTTTTGAAGAGTTCCTTGTTCTCTGTTCCTGAAGATACTAAGTCTAGGCTGAGTTCAGGAGTGACTGATCCACTTCATTTCCATGGACAGGACTTTCATCATCCAAGCCTCAGCTGGTCTCCCTGTTGGAGCGAGGGGAAGGGCCATGGGCAGCTGACATCAATAGGACAAGGACTGCCACAGGGATACAGGCAGGTAAGTACAAGATGCTCAGCCAGCTTGATGGAGCCATTTTCAAAGAGCAGTGGCTAACAGAGGGTGGCAGGGCCACTTTGGGTAGAAAATTATCTTTTATAACTGATTTAATGGCCCAAGGAGTTCTCCCCATGGAGGCACCATTTGAAGGAAGCACCTCCTGCTGTCTCAAATCACTTCCTCCCTTCTTGCTCCCCTGTCTGCCTGCCCATGGTCATCTCCTGGTTCATCCGTTCTCAGCCTAGGCATGAGGATGAGAATGAGAACAAACCCTAAATAGAGATCCACAGAGGGAGAAACACTGGTTGGTGATCTCTGTCTTTACAGGTAAAAGGATCAAGAACCAGATATTGAGCTCCAAAGAGAAACATTACCTAAAAGAATTTGGAAGAGCTAATCTTCAGGATGGCAGCAAGAGCCAGGTAGTCAGGCTACAGGAGGAAACACTTGAGCAGAGACAAAAACATGCTCATTCTCCAGAATCAGGTTCCAGCAGGGGCAACCATCACAGGGAGAAAGGCCAAGGCAGCTCCTTGAGTGAGAAGAGAGAGATGGTGCAGAGAAGTAACTGCAGCGTTAGGCAGGATTTGGTCTCAAGGCAACCGTGTTCGAAAGGTGCGGAGAAGCGATACCTGTGTCAGCAGTGTGGGAAATCCTTTAGCCGGAGCTCCAACCTCATCAAGCACCGCATAATCCACAGTGGTGAGAAGCCCTATGAGTGCTCTGAGTGTGGGAAACTCTTCCGGCGCAGCTTTGCCCTCCTGGAACACCAGCGCATCCACAGTGGCGAGAAGCCCTACGAGTGCGACGAGTGCGGGAAGACCTTCACACGCAGCTCCAACCTCATCAAGCACCAAATTATCCACAGTGGTGAGAAGCCCTACAAGTGCCAGGAGTGTGGGAAACTCTTCCGACGCAGCTTTGCCCTGCTGGAACACCAGCGCATCCACAGCGGTGAACGGCCCTACGAGTGCAACGAGTGTGGGAAGGCCTTCAGCAGAAGCTCCAACCTTATTGAGCACCAGCGCACCCACAGTGGTGAGAAGCCTTACACATGCCCCCAGTGTCCAAAAGCCTTCAAGGGCATCTCCCAGCTCATTCACCACCAGCGTATCCACAGCAGGGAGAAGCCATTTGAGTGCAAGGAGTGCGGGAAGACCTTCCGGGGTCGCTCAGGCCTCAGTCAGCACCGCCGGGTGCACAGTGGTGAGAAGCCCTATGAATGCAGTGAGTGTGGGAAGACCTTCAGCAGAAGATCCAACCTCTTCAAGCACCAGGCAGTTCACAGCGAGGAAAGGCCCTATGAGTGTCAAGACTGCGGCAAGGTATTCCGGAGCAGTTCCCTCCTCCTGGAGCACCGGAGGGTACATGAGTGTGGGAAGGCCTGTAGCAAGAGTGGAGAGAGGCCCTGCACATGTGGCAAATGTGTCAAGTGTGGCAAGGCCTTTAAGGGGAAAATGAAGCTCCGTCACCATCCAAAAACTCACCATGGAAAGAAGGATTTGGAGGAGAGCGACTGTGAAAAATCGCCAGTCTGCTTGGCCCTCAAAAGTCCCACTGAAGAGCCCCACCCTGCAGATGAGAAACAGGAAATAGATTCTGAATGCATGGCTGCACACAGTGCCATCTGACAGGGTTGTCCATGAGAGGGCTGAGTGTCCTGCTCCCCTCCATTCTGTCATTGATGATGCAGCTGAGGCAAGAACTTCATTGTAGCCTCTGCCCTGGGCTAATGACAGGCTGCCAGGTGTGCATGCATGTGGAGCTAACATGTAAACTGCTGAAAAGGTTCTTGCACACCCATTGGGACTTCATGCTGTGAGCAGAGGGAAACCTATGAGTAGGGCCACCCTGAGGGCACAGGCACCTGGGTCATTTGCTTTGCCCCAAAACTTGTTAGTGTTTCCAGGTAGAAGATACTAAAAGCACTTTAATCCTATAAGAATTTATAAATGGAAGGGCCTTGAGGAAATTCAAACCTGTCTGCTCAACAAGTAGGCTGTGGCTTAACTGTGACATCCCCTCAAATTCATCAAGAAATGATCTGAAAATGGACTCTGGCAAATGCTCTTGTGGACTGCTCATGCCTGCATTGTCAACCTCCTCCATGGGAAAGCACAGCACACCCTGCTATCATATTGAGCAGTGACCCATTCTTTTCCAGACCATTTGTCTCTGTGCCTGAAAACTGCAGCCATCCATGTGTGTCCCCAGCTGCTGCTTCTCAGAAGAGTGGCGCCCAGGCTGCATCTTCTTGGAGCTGAGAGCTTGGGAGGTTCTAGGGGATGGCTGGCTGGGGGCCTGCAAAGAAGATGAGGCCCAGGGACTCTTGGCTTCTACTTTCAGAGAGATGAGCCATTTTTCTCTGGTCCCTCAGAGCAGCAGGCTCCAGGCAAGACATTGTAGCATGGCAACATTTGCCACCGGCTGTCATGTCACCTTTGGTCTCCTCCCTGCCCACCAGACCCTCAGACTTGCCCCACCTGCTACCTTATGCCCTGCCCCCGACCCCCACCAGCAAAGGCCACCCTGGCTTTTCTGTCCTTCCTCCCCACTCTCGGTGCCTAAAGCTTCAAACTTAGCTGCTCCCCGCCCCCATGCAAGCAGTCATCCCTTGTGGCTTGTGCCCATCAGGAAGAAAGCAAGATGGGTTAGGAATTTGCACAGAGGGTTTCCAATAATGGTTCTCTTATTGGATCTGCCTTCACATGACATTTCTTAAAATATTGGAGGTTCAGTTGCTTTGAATATTTTTACATTCAGGATAAGGTAAGTTGATGATTGAGATCTTTGCCATATGAGTGTGTCAGGGAAATAAGAATCCCCCCACCTGCAGCCCTCTGAAAAGTCCTCAGACAGGAGAAATGAACCCCCTGAGGCCTAACACATGATTAGTGTGGTGGTAAGCCTGGCTACTCTTCTCCTTAGCCCTGTGGAAACAGGGCTGACCCTTCAAATGGCACTTTACTGCAGGCTAGGTTCTCAAGGAGAAATCCCATGCTGGCAGGCTCTGTCACATTCCACCTGTGCTGTCTCCAGAGCTGGGCCCAAGAGTTGTGCCCCTTGGTACTCTCAACCTAGCATCCTGGTTGGCTTGCCACCTCCTTCCAGCCCTCTTCACTCCTACAGGCTCTGGTCTGCCATACAGAGTACCAGAGAGCAGGCAGGCAGTAAGTGTGCTGCAGGCCTCCCACTGCTTCCAAGGAGCAAGCTTATCTTCTCTGTAAGACTGCAGAGGGTCTAAGGCCCATTAGGAGATCATGGGAAGACCTGAAAGTAAAGGATTCTTTCTGAACATGCTGCTTGGAGCTCCAATTGCTAGGACGACTCCAGAAGTGAGAAATATAATTGTAGGTGTAGATGTAGATGTTTTATATAAATATATTAAAAGGATTTTCCATATCTTTGACTTATGAGAAGCTCTTGTAACTTGCTCTTATCTCTTAGCCACCTTCACTGGGTCCGTATCCCTTGTCCTTTGATTGCCTTCTGCTCTGCATGTCCCAGTCTTTGTGCTCTGGTTGCCAAACCCAGTGCTTGGTACTCAGTAAATTCTCGTGAAATGAATATTGCCCCCTTAGCACATTGAACTCAGGTTTTAGACTGTAGTCAGTTTCAGCCTTACCTTGAGGCCATTGAAAGTCTCTGCAACTTTGGGTTTTCTAGTAGAAAAAGAAGTATTGGAAACAGTGTCTGTAGTCCATGGATAAGTCTTTGGGAAATATGTATTCTAAGGCACGGACAATCTTTGTTAGATGTGGCCTGGATTCAGGAAATCAGGCCCTGTGCTGGGCAGGGGACAGTGGCAGGAGGCCCTGTGCTTGGACTGAAGTCGTGTTCAACCATGACCTGACCAGGATTGGGGCAGCAACTGCCATGCGATGGGAATTGGGAAGAGTGAGCCATTTTGTGCTTGTAGGCAAGTCAGTTACCAACTTTTAATAAAGAGTTGAATCTCCCCATTGGTTTTTACTGGGTGAGCTAACTTAATTTGTTTTAAAGATTTTACAAACTTTTATTTTTGAGCTAACTTAATTTTTAATGTGAGCTCCCTTTTCTACCTTGGGACCCAAAGGCAAAGATGACTAGGTAGGGGGAGGGGGTAATATACAGGTGTTTTAAGCAAACAGTGAATTTTCCCAGAGAGATTCTGGGCACTTTAACTCTGGTTCTAGAGTGCCCCAATGCTTACTCAGATAACTGACACTTCCGATAACAAGACACCAGGTCAGCCCATGGCACATCTGAGTCTGTGGACCATTTGACCTTTGAAACTTTGGGCACTGTTCAAGAGCTCTTTAAATGCCGTGGCAGTATCTCCAGGTAACTGGTAGCCATCAGATGGTTTAAAGTAACCAGATGCCAGCTGGGCTGAAGGTATCAGGGAAGATGATAAGTGTGGAATTATGGGGAAAGCCAAGCTGCTGTGTTTGGGCATCCCTCAGCCCTCTGCAAAAATAAAGCAGAAACCCTCGAGAGCCAGCTGCATAGGATCAAGGGCAGCCAACTGAGGCTGGTTGGACACCATGACTCTGGGACCAGAAAAAAGCCAAGCACCCCATGCCAGTCCCCTGAGAAACACAGTTCTGTTATCATTCTTTAGGTAACATGGCAATGCCCACATTCATCAGTGTGGGCAAGCTGTCTGGCCTCCATGTGGCCCTATAGAGAGGGAAGCCCCACCTTCAACCTCCTGTTGTTTGCTTCTTAGCCTCTCTCTGCAGTATGACTCCAGCATGGACACTCTTCTGCACTGTAGGCCTGGAAGTCCCTCCCCCTGGCCTTGCCACCTGGTGGTGCTTCTATCTCTTTCTCCCCCTCTCCTACCCCAACCATGCCTGGAGTCCTTGGCCCTTCTCTTTGTCCTTATGTTAAATGGTCATTGAGCCATTGGATCCTGTCCACTGGCAGTTATGGCTGGCTCAGCCTCATCTGCCCATATGTGGCCTTGTTTGATTGCTGGGCTAATGGTGGCATTCATGTCTAGGACTCTAAGAAGGCCTGGGCATTAGCTCTTTTCAAGTATGACTAGTATATTAGAACCTTTGCTTAGACTACCTACAAAAGTTTGTCTGCTTGGCAAAGCTGCCAGGTGCCTTCAACAAAGAAATAGGCAAGGGCTGTACTCCCTGGGAGCAAGTGGCTGGAATCCCAGACTTGCTCCTAAGGGAGAAGAACAGCTGGTCTGAGAAAGGGACTCTCAGAGGATACACTGCCATTGCCATTCAGCATCCATTCAGCTCCCAAATGTTTACTGAATGGTTTACTCTCATCCCTGGGTATGTTCTCATTGCCATTATGGCAGCATGGGTGCAGCAGGATAAGATGCTGGTTTCAGAGCCAACTCACATGAAGCATTTAGGATGAGCCAGGGCCACAAATCTTCACTCCTTTACTCAGTCGAGGGGAATGACAGACTTTCAGTTGGGGTGCTAAGTGTACACCTTGTCAGGTAGCAAAGCATGATGAGTGGTATCTCATCATGGCGGCCAGAGTAGTTATAAGTACCAGGTGAGCTCTCAATACAGGAAGTTGAGGTTGAGGGACCTCCAGCAGTGGGGTGAAGGAAAGAAGGAAGAGAATGTGGTATATTAGGGAACCCTTCAATGGTAGAGGGCTTGCTGCAGGACAGTGGAGATAAACTGTCATTAGAACCAGAGTGCAGAGAGCCTGGGATGCCAGAGGAAGAAGCTTGGACTTCAGCTAGTTCCTGATAAGAAGCAATTTTTCAAAACATGAGAGAAGTACTCTAAGATTGAGTCAGGGAAATTAATGTAAAACAATTGCTAGAGTGTGTGAATTTACAGAGACAACCACCAAGTATACACACTATATATCTAGATGGTTTAGATGACCATTCGGTGCCAACATGGGCATACAGATGCCCGCAGTCTACAACTCATGATGCTTTCACAGAAGCAGCCTCAACTGACATTCTTGGGAGTTCCTACTTGTCATAGCATTTATAACTGGTTTCCTCATGCTAGCACTGATGTGTCTATGACCTCAAAACGCATCAGCCCTTGAGGGTTTGGAGATTGCTGATTTTTAATTTTTCATTGACAGCTTATAGAGGTATAATTGGCATATGAGAAACTGCACCTCTTTAATGTGTACACTTGGATAAGTTTGACGTGGACACAGTCATGAAACCATCACCACAATGTCAACAGTGAATATATACATCCATCATCCCCAAAAGTTACTTTGTCTCCCCAGCACTCCCTCCTTTTGAGTCCTTCCTGCCCTGTACCCCACTGTTCTGCTTTCTGTCACTGGTTATTAGTTTACATTTTCTACAATTCTGTGTAAATGGAATCCTGTTGTGTGCACTCTTTCTTGTCTGGCCTCTTATACTCAGCATAATGATTCTGAAGTTCATTCAGGTTGTTGTATGTATACCCTAAGATTTTATTGCTGAGTATTATTCCATTGTATGCATGGACCACAGTATCTGGGTTTTTCCCAGGTTTGGGCCATGACTAATAAAGTTGCTATGAACAATTGTGTACCAGTGTCTGCGTGGACATGTTATCAGTTCTCTTGGATATGGAATTGCTGAGTTGTATGGGAATCCTGTTTAACTTTTTGAGGAAATGCAAAACTGTTTTCCAAAGCACTTGCATCATTTTACGGTCCTACCAGCAGTATATGAGGATTCTAACTTCTCCACATCCTCCCCAACACTTGTCCATCCTTTTGATTCTAGCCATCCTGGTTGGTGTGAACTGTGATCTTATTGTAGTTTTGATTTGCATTTCCCTAATGATGAGTGATGTTGAGCACCTTTTTATGTTCCTGTTGCCATTCATATATTTTCTTTGGTGAAGTGTCTGTTCAAATCTTTTGCCCATTTTTTAATAGGGCTGTTTGTCTTATTGTTAACTTGCAAAGTTCTTGACACAAGTCCTTTGTCAAGTATGTATTTTGCAAAGATTTTTTTTCTTTCAGACTGTAACTTGCCTTTCCACTTTCATGACAGTGTTTTTTGAAGAAGTTTTTTATCTTGATAAAGTTCAGTTTACAAATTTTTAAATTTTATAGTCTGTGTCATAGTTAGGAAATCTTTGCAAAGCTCAAATTACTAAGATTTGATCCTCTGTTTATAGAAGTTGTATGGTTCTAGCTCTTACATTTAGGTCTGTGATCAGTTTTGAGTTAATTCTTATGTATGATGTGAGGTGAATTCCAAATTCACTTCTTTCTATATGAACATCTAGTTCTTCCAGCATTGTCTACTGAAAAGGTGATCTTTTCCCCATTTGAATTGCCTTGGCACCTTTGCCTAAAATCAATTGGCTGTCTATGGGTCCACTTCTGAACTTTTTAATGGTGCTCCATCAATTTGTTTGTCTATCTTCATGAAAATGTTACTCTCTTGTTTCCTTTGGCTTATAATAAGTCAAATCAGGTAATTTGGGTGTTCTGACATGGTTCTTTTTCAAAATTGTTTGTCTATCCAAAGTTTGTCACATTTCCATGTGAGTTTTAGAATATATTGTCATCTCTACGGGGGGAAAAGCCTGCTGGGATTTTGATTGGGATTGTGTTGAACCTATAAATTGTTTTGGGGAGGACTGCCATCTGAACAATATTGAGTCTTTCAATTTGTGAACATAGCATATGTTTTCACTCAGGGGCCTTCTCTGATTCATCTCCACAATGGCTTGTGCTTTCAGGGACAGGTCTTGCACTTGTGTTGTCAGATTTATCCCTATATGCAGTTATTGATTTTGATCTTATTGTTTCAATCATCCTTAGTTTTTCTGCAGTCCTGTTCCCCAGAAACACACTGCACATTTAACTGTGTGCTGGGATGTAAGGGTAAGTAAGGCATATGTCTTGCATACATTCACATTTGGAAGCATGTATTTGTTGCTACGATGCCTTTGTTTAGCTTTGACAATGACCTTGACCATGATATAAAACAGAGCTGTGTATTCTATGTTCATTGTTCTGAAAACCTATCATTGTTCCAAGGTTTTTAAAAACATTTTTCTAGCAGAGATTTCTAACAGAAAAAAATCAAATTGAAATAAGGAAGTATAAATCAAATTAAATTTTTGTATTTTTCCAAAATATTCCTCACATACGTAATATATAATATAGTTTCTTTCCATATTGTGGCTAAATGGGAACAAAGTGAAAGGAGGTAGAGGAAGAGCAAGCCAGGTGGGTAGAGAAGAGGTGGGAAGAGAAGGACAAAGGAGGAAAAAAGAAAGCAAGTTTGAGGAGAAGAAGGGTAACTTTGTAGTTCTTGTATACATGGGTGGAAGACACCTCAGTTATCTCCTCAGATTATGGGATCAGGATGGAGGAACCAACAAACATAGAGTATTAGAACTGTGGCCACAAGTAATAGGAAACCTGACTGTGGTGGATTAAACAATTAGATATTTAAATTTTTTTCTTATAAGAAATCTGGAGGTAGCTTTCTGGCACTGGTTCAGCAGCAAAGGACTGGCATCTCTCTAATTAGCTTAGCTTTGCCTCTTTTTTTTTTTCTTCTTCTTTTTTTCAAGATTTTTATTATTTCCAGAGAGAGAGGAAGGGAAAGAGGGAGAGAAGGAGAGAAAC
The DNA here is from genome assembly GCA_004026585.1 of Noctilio leporinus. Lineage (NCBI taxonomy): Eukaryota > Metazoa > Chordata > Mammalia > Chiroptera > Noctilionidae > Noctilio > Noctilio leporinus. The sequence continues at coordinate 35,614 of PVIW01008317.1, forward strand.
CTCAATGTATGGTTGCCTTTCCCCTGCCTCCAGCTTAGCTTTGCTTTTTGATTGTGAAATAGCTGCCAAAGCTCCAGCCTTCACATATACATTCAAGGATAGAAGCAAGGGGCAAGGACAACTGCAGCTGTCCCCTTTAATCAAGAAAGCAACAAAATTCTAGAAGCTTGCCCAGCAGACTTCCACTTAGGTCTCAGCCAGAACAGGATCACGTGGCCACCCTTACTTGGAATAAAGGCTGGGGAAGCAGGGAACAGAACTGTCAAAACCTGTCATCTGAGGCTAAGCCCACTGATACACTGAATACAATTGAAGTCTTATCCCAAAAAAAGGTTGGAATGGGTACTGGGTGGTGTAATGGGTTGAATTTTGTATCCCCCTAAACAAAAGTATGTTAAAGTTGTAACCCCTAATACCTTGTGACCTCATCTCAAGATCTTGGATATAGGATCTTTGCAGACACAGTTAAGATGAGGTCACTCTGGAGTAGGCTGGGCCTTTCATCCAATATGACTGGTGTCCTTATGAGAGAAGACAGGGAGAAAAAGTTTGTGTGAAGATGGAGGCAGAGATTGGGGGGATGGGGTCACAAGCCAAGAAGTGTCTGGGACCACCAGAAGCTAAAAGATGTGAGGAAGGATCCTCCACTAGAGTTTCTGGAGGGAGCCTAGCCATACTGATACCTTGCTGTCTACCCGTGGACCTCAACTCTTTATGTCTAAAACCTCAGAGGCTGGGAAGTGGTGTGCCAGCAAGAGAGAAGGGGGTCAACCTTACTCAAGCTCCCTCCCCACAGGTCAGCACTTTGTGTATTCACTAGCATGTTCTCACAGCTGAAATGAATACTATCTTGACCCCTGTTGACAGGTGAAGAAACTGAGGCTCAGAGACAGAGAGGAGTTGTCAGAGGCCTCCCCAATGGAAGTAGACAGATTCTCACCCAGATTCAGGGAACCTCAGCACCATGGCTCTTTCCACTCCAGCCAACTCCAGACTAGAGGGAAATCCAGCTGGCTTTCCCATTTTCCCAACTTTGCCCATTTAGGGATACTTTCTTACATTTGGCATATTCAAAGATTAAAAATTACATCAAAGTAGATTTAATTTTCTGAAAAAGATTTTACAAAAGAAAAATGCCGTGAAATTCTGCTTTGGAAACTTCAAAAGCTTTGACCCCAGTCTAGGTTCTTAGCTGGTCACTCTCCAGAGAGCTGGGGGTTGGAACATGGGATCAATGTCTGTAGCCTTTTGTTAGATACCATGTGCCTCAGTTTTCTTCCTTGTGATAAAGATGAAAAGAGTCTTCATTCTTTCTGTCAACAAATTCCCCCCTAGGGCAGTACACTGCACAGGCCTTGGGCTGGGTGCGGGGCCCAGTGGTGAGCAAGATAGCATTCCTGATAGAAAGAGCTGGCTTTCATTCTATCCATAGGAGTTCTATAGGCGGGGAGTAAAAACACAGCAGGGGAGCAGTGGACAGGGTGAAGGGATGGTCAGGAGGGTTGCTCTCAGAGGAAGGACAGTTGGGCAGAGACCTGATTGAGTTGGATATCTAGAAAAGAGCAATCCAGGAGGAGGACACAACCAGTGCAAAGGTCCTAAAGGTAGTATGTTGGTTTCCTGGGGCTGCCATAACAAATACCACAAACTGGGTGCCTTAAAACAACAGATATTTATTCTTTCACTGTTTGAGGGGCTGGAAGTCCAAAATCAAGGTGTCAGCAGGGCTACACTCCCTTCAGAGGCTCTAGGGAAGGGTCTTTCCTTATTTTTACTAGCTTCTGGTGGTTCCAGGCAATTCATGCCTTGTAGCTGCATTCCTCTGCTCTCTACCTATATCTTCATGTGGCCTTCTGCTCTGTCTCTGTGTCTTCTCCTTGTCTGTCTCTTATAAGGACACTTGTCATCAGATTTAGGACCCATCTCGAGCCCTTTAATTATACCTATATGGTCCCTTTTTCTAAATAAGGTCACATTCACAGGTCCAGGGATTAAGGCATGGACAGATCTTTTGGGAGGCCCCCATTTAGTCCAGTAGAGACAGGAACATACATGGTGTGTTTGAGGTTATGTGGCTGGAGCTCAGGGAACTGAGAGGAGGAGTGAGGGTAGTGGGGCAGAGGCAGCCATGTAGGGCTTGGAGGCCATGACAAGAAGAGTACAAGCCCAGTATCTAGTTCATACATGGCTCCGAATAACTGCAGATATAATCAGAGCTGACATTCTCTACCCATCTGCTATGTGCTGGACCCTGCATGTGATCCAACCTTCTGGCAATGCTATCTTATCTCCATTTTACAGATGAGGAAACTCAGGCCTGTTGGGTAGCTTCTGCTCATCACAGAGTTGACAAACAAGGAAGGGTGGAGAGGCAGGGCCCAGAACCCAGGCTCTCCCACATCAAAGTCCATGCTGAATACCCCTTGCCACCCCTATGGGGCCTGGGCCAAGAGGAGACACATGTGAGGGAAAGGTCAGTGATTCCATGCTCTGCCTTCTCTTTCTCCAGGAACAAGATTTCCAGGTTCTCAGCCCAACGTACCTGGCAGTTGGGCAAAATACTCCACATACCCAGGTTGCCAGGGTTAAGATTGGAAAGCAGAGAAGTGTTTAGCTGTTATGAGGAGAACCTGCTGAAAAGTCCAGCTTTCTGGCCTCCTCACATTCCCATGCTTCCTGACCCATTGACAGGTCCTTCCCAGCCATCATGATCCACCATCATTCTGCGATGCTGGTCCTCTGGCTGCTCACACTTTATCCCTGAACTTACCGAATGCCCTTTCTCATCTGGTTCCTGCGCCTCAGGGCTTGGGCCCCTCCACTCATCCCATAGAACAGCCCATGTGGATGGTGTCTGCTTACCACTGGAGGTGACAGCACCAAGCTAGACCTTTCTGAAGATGCCAACCACAGGAACAGTTAGGAGGCTTGCCAAAAGCACTCCATGAGAGCACTGGTTTTGTCCAGGTTGATGGCAGCTAGAAGAGGTGGGAAGATGGCAGGGAAGCCTGCTAGAGAAGGCACAATCCACCTGGGACACTGGAGCAGGAAACTGAGGCCTCCATCCAGCAGAGAGCTGCCTGACTGTCCCCCAAGGCCATTCACAGTACCCAGTACATAGCAACCTTTAGCTCAGCCCTCTGGGCCCACAAGCTCCCAGTGGAGAGTAACAAGCTTCCTGCCAGCCATATAGCCCAGGAAGGATCTTCTTAAAGGCTTGGGAGCACCTGTTTCCAATGCAAACCTCAAAGAAGTTAGAGCCTTGCTCTGCTCCAAGCTCCATCACCTGCCTGAAGCAGAGAGAATGCCCAGGTGGCCACCTGATTCCCAGAATGGGCTATCTTTTTTTTTTTTTAATGCTCACCTGAGGATGTATTTATTGATTTGAGAGAGAGACAGACAGACAGACAGACAGACATAGAAACATCAATCAGTTGCCTTCTGTATGCACCCAGCCAGGGGTCGAACCTGCAACGTTTTGGTGTACAGGATGACACTCCAACCAACTGAACTACCCAGCCAGGGCTAGGATGAGCTATATGGAGAAGCATCTGCCTAGCTAGATAAAAGACTGGAGTTTCCTTCTGGCTTTGTGATCTCCTTGACAGACTGCCTGACGTTGGCATGTCGACAGTTCTGTTGAATGCAGGAAAGCTGTTTGCTTTCCTTTCCACATTTGTGGAGAGGACTTCCTCTGGGTGGATAGGGTCCAGGGAAGAGGGGACCTCAGTAGGAGATTGTGGATCTGGGGCCTGGGGCCTGGGGCAAGGATGTAGGATTCATGGATGTTAAGCAATGAGATAAAGCCTCGAGAACAAAGACCGCATGATAGTTGTGCTGGTTCATGTCTTCATCACCTCAGCTTGACTGAGCTATACTTTGAGTAAGCAGATCACCCTCTATATATGGGTGGGCTGCACTCAATTCATTAAAGGCCTCATGAGAAAGACTGATATCAGAAGGAATATACTGCCTCCAGATGGACTTTGGACTCAAAAATGCAACTCTTGCATAGTGATTACCAGAGGGCAAGGGGATAGGGGCAGGTAGAAGAGGGTATGGGGAAATAAATGGTGATGCAAGGTGACTTGCCTTGGGGTGGTGAACACACAATACACAGATGATGTATTATTGAATTGCATACCTGGACCTACATAAGTTTATTAACCAATGCCACAGTGGTATATTCAACAAAGAAGAAAAATGAAATTTAAAAACTTTTTGAAGCCCTGGTTGATGGCTCAATGGAAAGGTGCTGGCCTGCAAACCCAAAGGTTGCTGGTTCGATTCCCTAGCCAAGGCACATAACCAGGTTGCAAGCCAGGCCTCCAGCCAGGTCCGTACCTGGAGACAGGTGAAAGTCAACCATACATTGATGTTTCTCTCCCTCTCTGCCTCCCTCCCTTCCCCTCTCTTCAAAAATAATAAATAAAATTTTTAAAAAATATTTTTTTGAATGCAACCATTCCCTATGTCTCCTGCCTGCTGGCCCATCTTGCAGATTTTGGATTTGCCATCCCCCACAAGTATGTGAGCCAATTCCTTATATATGCATCCTACTGGTTCTGTTTCTCAGGACACCCCTCCCTGATCCAGCCATAAAGCTGTAAACATGAACATGCAGCAGTTAACTGCATAGAGAAAAACTACTGAACATGCAGGAAGGTGTCAATAAAATGCAATTATCAAGGGCTATTTTAATGAAATGTCATAGAATTATGTTCCCTAGAAAAGTAATACAGTCCCCAAACAACCTTAAGCAACACATCCTCAGATCATTATCCAATACAACTAGAAATACATAATAAAAGATGACCACAAAGTCTTAATGACTCAGATAAACTGGACTGTGCAAGCATTTGACTGGTGAGGAAATGAAAAGCAAAATTAGGAACCTTTCCTAATACAAAGCAAAGAGGAATGGTAACTAGCAAAACTATGGGACACAGGAAAATGTCACCAAAGGGGAGAATGCACGCTTTGAGCACCTTAGTTATTCAAGATGGAAGATTACAAAAGATGTTAGATTTCCTTCCTCTTAAGAAATTAGGAAAAATGAACAAAAACTGAACCAAAAGAAAATAAATGAAATTGATAAAGATAAAAGCTGAAGTTAATGAAGCAGAAAATAAAAGAAAAGGAGAAATTAAAATCTTGGGTTTTTTTCTTTGAAAAGACCAAGGAAATGCATAAATGAGAAAGGAGATGTAACAGTGGAAAAGTGTACCAGTGGGGAATTGTAACCTACCCCACCATTCTTTTGACATTGTTTCTGTAAATGCTGGCCCTGACTAATATGTAGCTTGCAGATAAACAGCATGTTTGTATAAGAATCCTAGGAACTAACTCCAGAAGATACAGACTCTGACCTTAAGGTATCCCAGCTGGGGGAGATTTGCTGACCTTCAGCCACAGACCCAGGCTGACGATGAGAAGCCAGATGACTAAAGCAAGATGACGCACACAGGACCATCAACTGGCCTTATCGGAGTGGACTGTGCTTGTCGGCACGTAGAGAACCTTGCAACCTTCTCCTTTGATCTCTTTGTTCTGTTCCCCTCTCCCACCTTATCAAAATCTCTGCCTCCACTGGAATGTGGAGATGGGCTTTGAGACGTGAGTCCTCCATCCTCCCAGGAAAAGGGCTTTGAGACATAAGCTTCCCATCCTCCCAAGAGGCAGGCTTTGAGATGTGAGTCCCCCATCTTCCCAGAGAGACAGGCTTTGTGATGTGAGTCCCTCATCTTCTAGGTGGCCAGCACCTGAAAATAAACCATATTCCTTATCATCAGCACCTGCCTCTTGATTGAGTATCAGCTTTCATAACGGCAGGCGCAGGCCACTGGACCTGCATTCGGTTACAATGCCTACCTAATCTTACATGCCCCCAAGCAGAATTTGAGAGTTCCAGTTCCCCTACATCTTCACCACTTTGAATGGGCAGGGGTTTTGTTTGTTTGTTTGTTTGTTTTGTATTTTTGCCATGCTAATAGATGTTAAATATTCAGGAATTTTGAGAGTTGAGTGAAACACCACCATTATTAAAAACTAAATTATAAACTTTCACTTAAATTACATTCAAAACAAAGGAGCTACCACTCAAAACTCATGTTTTATTTCACCACATCTTACTGGTACCTATTGTGTCCATTTGGTGGGACTCTGAGTTACATTGTGCTCCTGGGAGTCTCTTCCCAATCTCACATCCACTGGCATCACGTGCAGCCTGAAACTGGCCTGGTGGAAGGATTCATACCATGGGAATCAGCACACCCTACAAACCAAAGCTTGATCTATTATTGTTTGCTTGATTATGTATACTTCTGTCTGTAGTCATTCCATTGTGAAAAGAAAAGGAAAGAAAGAAAGAAAGAAAGAAAGAAAGAAAGAAAGAAAGAAAGAAAAAGAAAGAGAGAAAGAGATTGAAAGAGAAGAGAAAAGAAAAGACTTTTCCAATATCAAAAAGTATTATCCGCCTTGGCTGGTGGCTCGGTGGATAAGGCGGGCCTGTAAACCCAAAGGTCGCTGGTTCGATTCCCAGTCAGGGCACATAACCAGGTTGCAAGCTAGGTCTCCAGCCAGGTCCATAGCTGGAGGCAGGTGAAAGGCAAACATACATTGATGTCTCTCTCCCTCTTCGCCTCCCTCCCTTCCCCTCTCTCTGGAAATAATAAATAAAATCTATTTAAAAAAAAGTATTATCCAAGTCAGTAAAGGAGTCACTCATGTCACCAATGAACATGTGAAGTTCTGACATACAGCTTTGTTGTTTCACTTTTGTCTTACTCATGAAGACAAACGAAAATGTCAACTAACACTGATGTGGGAACCATGCTCAATTATCAGTTGCAATCATGGATCTGGTACAGTTACAAGAGTTTGGAAAAAAAAACAAAAAACAAGTCAGTGAAGGGGTTTTATGAGAATTAACTGGCCATATGAAGTTTGTAAATAGTGTATTGTATATGTGATTACATATTTTGTATATATTGGAGATGTCATTATTTTTTAGAGATTTTATTTATTTATTTTTTAGAGAGAGGTGAAGGGAGGATGAAAGAGAGAGAAAAAAGTCAATGTTCGAGAGAAACATCCATTGGTTGCTCGCACACCCTCAACCAGGGAACAGGCCCACAACTCAGGTATGTGCCCCTCTCAGGAATCAAACCAGCTACCTTTCAGTTTGCGGGATGACACCCAACCCACTGAGCCACAACAGTCAGGGATGGAGGTTTCATTATTTGTAAATTGTGTGTTCACATCCTTTATATCAGTAAAATGTATAATAAACATATGTTTGTGTGTATATATTCATATATACATACCTATGTATCTACTTACCTAGAGACAGATAGACAGAGAAAGAGAGGTTTACATTTGCTTTCCTGGAAAGCTGCTGTCACCCATTTATTAGCACATCACTGCTTTTAGACAGCAGTAGGGCAGGCCCCAGCCTGTCAGAGAAGCACAGAAGGTATGAAGCTTGGTCTGCACAGTTCAAGCATGGGCTGGAAGAGGCACCCAAGGCCAGGCCACCGTGAGGTTAAGAGAACCCAGAGTGGTGAGGAGAGGCACTGGGCCTGAAAAAGAAGAGTGTGCACAAAACTGGACACCACTCTGAGGTGGTAGCAGTGGCCACAAATTGGGGTGTCAACCTGCTCACCAGGTCCTGGAGTCCAGCCCCTCCTGGCTTGCCTGCCTAGTATAGAGGGACTCTCCTGGCATCATTCATTCCCTGAATCAGTGGCCTGGATCCTGGCCAGCCACTGGCCAGAGGGGATTCAGCCCTGCTTGGATACCAGGGGATCTGGGAAGTCTTGGCTGCCTATATTCTTGCGGTGCCCCAATTCTTTCAGCTCCTGCCTGGTGCAGGCTCCTGACCTGAGGCCCCACCCTGTCCTGGCCTTGTGACACCCTCCCAGGTGGGTGCTCTCCTAGAGTGGGGAGCCAGCTAACCCTCCTCAGGAAGCTCAGCAGCGAACGGGCCACGCTCCCAAACTAGCTCCTGCCATTCTTTCCCTTATCTTGTACCCTCCCCACCCCTTCCATTCTGTCTTAGGCCATGTCCCATCCCCTTTTACTCCTTCCTCCCTCGGTTGTCTTCCTCCCCCTCCAGGTCTGCTCTAGCCCCTTTTTCACATTAGCAGCCTGAGAGGTGTTGTAAAAACAGAAACCAGATCTTGCCCCTCTTTTGTTTACAACCCCCTGTGGCTCACCATTGTACTCAGCGTCATTCCAGACCCTCTGGCCTAGGGAATGAGGATGACCAGACATGGCCACTGCCTGTGATCCTGCCTCATTATTCTGCCACCTTGCACATTGTAGTGGCTCTAGTCACTTTGACCTACTTAGGATTCCCCAAACGGGCCCAGCTGGATCAAGACTCAAGGCTTTGCTCCTGCGAGTCATTCTCGGGTGTGGCCATCCCACCCATCCCACCCCTTCTCACCTGCTCTCCCTGTCTCTCAGACATCCTTCCCCTGCCTTGCCCCATTGTTCAGTGACACAGGTAGGATCCCCAGGAGCAGGTTAGCTGGCTCTCCAAAAAGCCCAGCCAAAACAGCTGCCAAGAAGCTGCCCTCCACACAAAGCAGCCCCTTAGCCCTCCTCAGGCCATGCCATGAGGGACATGGGCCCAGGGTGGACTCCTTCCTAGCTGTTTCCCTCACTGCACCAGCTACCCCAACTTTTCTACATGCCTCAGGTCAGCTACTTGCCTCTGGGCGCAGCCTGGATCCCCAACATACCCCTTAACCCGCACACTCCAGTGGGCCCCTTGCATGTATGTGCCTGTGTGTGGCTGAGGACACCTCCCTTACTCCCTAGCACCCCAATTGTGCCAGACACTGTGTTGCTCTGCCAACCAATCATATCATTTCATCCTGTTGCCGAGCAGCCACAGAGGTTCCAGGTCCTGCAGGGGCAAATGTTGGCGCTCGCTTTGCCCCTGCAGGCTCAGCTCCCTGGGCTGAGAAAGCCAGGACTCCTGGGAGGCTGGGAGGCTGGAGCAGCAACTCCTTCATCAAGCCCCACCCTCCAGGGCACAGATTCAGGACCACAGTAGATGTCCCTAAATCCCTGTTTACTCATTTCCGAGGTCTCTAAGGTGACAGTGCAGGGAAGGGGTGATAATCGGGGCAAAGGTAGGAGATCAGGCAGGGAGAAGGCCTGTGAGCACTGACTCCTTTCCCACCCACTTCCCCACCCCTGGGATCACTATAGGGATAGGCCACAAGGGGGCTGCCCTGAAAGGGTCCCTGCCTGTCGCTCTGGGCAGGAGAGCATTAGGGTATATAACCATAAAGTCAGAGGGTGGTGAACAGTTGGCAACATTTATTGTGAGATAAAGTGAAGGGTGGGAGCCCGAAGCAGCAAATTCCAGTGGGCCAGGGGTGAAGCTGTGGAGCTAGGTAGGCCAGGCAAGTGTCCAGCTAAGAGGATGGGGGTGAGGCAGCGAAGTACTGGTCTGGTTCTTGCTCCAGACCTCAGAGTCTGGCTGAACGGTCAAGGCTGGCATAGCTTGTGGCGCAGGAGAAGGATCTTGTACCCCTGGGTGTCAATGTCACCGAGCCCCCTGGCACTCAGACCTTGAGGCTTGGACCATCAGGGGGCAGGTACATGGGCTTGATGTGAGCCCAGCTGCGGGCCTGCTTGTCAGCCCAGGCAAGCAGCTCAGTAGCACGATTCAGAAAGACCATAAGCAGAGTGTACACATCGCCCTCAGCCGAATGGGCTGCACTAGGCTCTGCCTGGAAGTAGCGGCGAAAGAGGCTGCCCAGGCTGTACCCTCTGCAAGCCTGGGCCCGGGTGCCGTGGCTGTGGGCGTGATCCAGGCCCCGCAGTGCTGGCAGTGTATCCAGGCAGCTGGTATCCCCAGGCAGGTGGGCACCTAGGCGCTGCAGCTCCGTGCACAGCAGGGGAAAGTCGTAATCAAAGCCGTTATGGGCCACGAGGCAGATGGGGCCCTCCTGGCGACTCAGGAAGGCTTGCAGGATGCGCACCACGGCCTCATCAAAACCAGCCTTCCGGCACTGTGCCAGGCCCTCGCTGCTCAGGCCGGTGATCTCACTGGCCTTAGAGGTGAAGGGGCGCTCTGGGCACATGCACAGTGTGAGCTTATCCAGGACCCGAGGCACCACAGGGATGCCGGCTGCATTTCGCTCCAGGTTCTCCAGAGAGGAGCGGTGGACAGCAAACAGGGAGATCTCAGCAATCTCAGGGTCCACACTGGGGAGACCAGTGGCTTCCAGGTCCAGGAACACGAAGGTCCGAGCCCGGGGGACCTCAGACATGGTGACGTTCACACCGGGACAGTGACACCTAAAGCTGCCAGAGCAAGAGGCACAAAACCTGAGGATAGGGCCGACCACCCTCAGGCATCCCAGTGGCCAAGGCTCCAACCCCTCTGGGTCTAGTTTCTGCCACCCCCACCCTACCTGATGGGAGTTTTTTCGGTCTACCGTTCCTCTCTGGAGAACCTGGAGTGATGGAACTTGAGGATCTAGAAGCAAATTTCTAAAACCCACCCCCAGGGAGACTACTAAAGGGGCCTCCAGAGCTAGGAACGGTGACCCGGGAGGCTCTGCCGCTTCCATCCCAGGTGAGGCTTGCCTAGAGTCTCATCAGCCCCTCCAATCTGGCCCCCAGTCTCTCTTTGGCCATCCCCACTACCATCTGATACACAGCAAAAGATAGGTCTGATACACCCAGACCCCTCTGCCTCTTGCCTTCAGGTCCATGTCATTGGGGACATGGGGAGGTACAGCCCAGGACGGTGGCCTGTGGCCAGGAGCCTCAGGCACAGCAACCCAGGTCTGCACACCTAGGGTCGGCTGCCAGGAAGCAAGCACCTGAGAGAGCCTCACAGTCATCCCCAGTCTCCCCAATGCTCAGGTGCCAGGGCAACCTGGCATCCACCTGCCTCTGGGCTCTTGGTGGCTGTCCTCTCCATCCCCGCCACACCGCCACACCGCCACACCGCCACACCGGCTTACCTGGGGCGGAGGCTGGCTGGCTTCCTGAGCTGCTGGGCACTCGTCTCCGTACAGGCTGCTCCAGGCGGCTTTTAATCAGTGGCCTTTAATCAGCAGCCCTGGCCCGCCCCCAGCCGCCTCTTAGGCAACAAAGGTCTGAGGCCGCAGGACCTGTGTGGCTGGCTAAACACCCCCTTCGCTTGCTCACAGCCACTGGAACACACGCCCCATGTTTACAGATTGGAAAGCAGTCTCCCAGCCTCTCAGACTAGCCGCCTAGTTGAGAGAGCATGGGCCAAGGATGCATTGTCACAGGCACAAGAAGGAAGCTGGAGCCTTCCACCCAACCCTGCCTACAAGTCTGAACTGGCCAGGCAGCAGCGGGAAGGCCCAGCCGACCTGGGTTTGAAGTCCAGCCTCTCACAAAGGCAAGATGCCCCTTCTTCAGGGTGCAGTTTGCTGTCACTGGGGACCAGACTGCCTCTCTTGAGGATGAAGTGACCTCAGAGTGGGAAGGAAGCACCTGTATACACCCTACTCAGCCATGAAGGGGAAGGGTGCATTCTAAGGAAGAGGCATCAGTGTCACCCCAGTGAAAGAGGGCAACTGACAGGTACAGTGGCACATATCTAAGGAGCCTTTAGTGGATAGCAGAGGCATCCTGGTTAAGGAGGGGAGGCACATAGGCTTCAGCTGAACCAATCCTTCCCCTCTGAAGAACATGCAATGTGAGGGCTGAGGGCAGGGGACTGTCTCCGCAGCACTCACAGCCTCGGGACCATGGCAGCAGGGGTGAAGCCCAGTCTCTCAGATCCTGGGCTCCAGGATCTTCCTAGCCCACTAGGTTCAGTCAAGGGTGAAGGACAGTCAAGACAGGGACGAAGCAAGGCCATCTCTGATCCAGGAAGCAGATGGCATCACCAGACAGCCTCATTCCGGAGCAAGCTGTGCCAGCACTTGGTCTGTAAAGTTGTTGGCACAACTGGGCAGTGGTGACTGTGGGCCTGCCCGTCTTCCCACCTCTGACCATAACTGTTTGGGGGATGCCCCAGGCAAGCAACATGGGCCAGGGGCTCCTGGAGGAGGCCTGGTGCCCTGCTCCTGGCAGCCCCGTTCGCAGCACCCATGGGAGACTTGGGGAATCGAAGGTACAACCTTAGGGAGCAGGGCAGAGTGGGTACAACTAAGACTGGGGGTCAGAAGGGCCCCCCCCCTTAGGCCTGACACTAGGCTGAGGAGGCAGGGTCCCCACCAGTTATACCTGTTACTGTACTAGAAGGGAGGGAGGTGGCCATGACAGGCACACTGCTCAGGAAGATACTGGGTCATCCTGAGAAGCGCAGAGAGCAGCTTCCTGGACAACCAGTCAGGTCACCAGCAAGAATTTCCCTGGCTGGTACCAAGCACTCTGGGGAGGAGGGAAAAGGAAACATGGACCCTGCCTGCTGGATCCCAGATGTAGTGAGTGTTAGGGACAGGGCCATGTCAGAAGGCCTCACATGTGACCTTGAGACTAGTCATGGAAGTGGCTGCAGCCAGGCAGGAAGCAGGCTCTGGTCACAGGCAACCAAGTGTCATGGCCAGGTGGAGACTTCCAGCACTTGGCAGTGCCACACTTAACTGGACAGTGACAGGGGGAAAGTGCAAAGCAACAAGAGGTGCTAGTGCCTAGGGCAGATGGGGCATGGGAGGAGCAGGGCCTAGGCCCCCCAGGACAACAGGAGGCTCATGTTAGGTGTGGCCCAGGACTCAGGACAGCCGGGATGTGAAGAAGGGAGGAGTGGGTAGCCGGCAACATGGGCCATTTAGCTCAGGGTGGACAACAGAAGAAAGGAAGCCATCACACGGAGCCATAGGATCAAAAAACAGACTACAGACAACTTCTTCAAACTTGAGGTTTCCTTTTTCTCCAGCTCACAATACCCTGCCCCACCTCCACCCCTTCTCCCCCTTCCCAAGCAGCTGAAGGCCCAAGCATCTGGAGGCTGTGTCTGGAAAACATGCGGGTTGCAAATGCTTCTCCTGCCAATGACTCGGTCCTTGCTGGCTATCTGGCTCTTCAGGACACAGCTTCCTGCTCCCGGCTACTTTTGGCCTTTGCGCAGACTGTCACTTAAGAGCTTATATCTCTGGATTAGTTCTTCCATTTTGGTGGCTGCAAAGCAAAAAATACCACAAAGTGAGTCTAGCACCTTGCATCCTGCCCCTCTGCAGCTGGCCCTCAAGGGGCTTGCAGCCAGGGGAGTGCCTGACTCCCACAGCGAACCAGAAACTGCTAAACCAGGAGCTACTGAGGAGGCTGGAGAGCACCACGTGTTGGAGTAGTGAGGTCCATGCACAGATGAAAGGCCCCATCTATCCCTCAGAGGGGAGGCAGGGGGTGTGATTTAATCAAATGTCAGGGCTTTTTGTCCTTTCAGGGGTAGGGAACACTGCCATAGCATGCACCTGGTCTCTTGTACCAGCTTCAGATGGTGTGGAATACAGAGACTTTGGCTCACTCATCTCCCCAACCCTGGGTTCATGAGTTTCCTTGGCAGTGGTGCTTTAACTTAAATAGACACCTGTTCCTTCCTCCTCCAACTTGCTTCTCTGCCTCCTCACCAATCCACATGGCAAGGTAGCTATCGGCATTTGGGCCAGCCTGTCCCAAGGGTGACTATGAAGCTCAGAAATCAAGGGGTGTGCCTCAGGATGAATGGCCTTGGATAGATGCTGGAGCAGGCAGGGTCCTAGCAGAGCAGGCAGGCTCCTAGCAGAGCAGGCACCATGCTTGGCCCACCGGAGACTGACAACCCTCCCAACTTGACATCAATGTTCTCATTGGAGTCAAGAGTGTCACCCTTCCTGTTGTAATCACATTTCTCCACAGATGGGTTTCCTGAGTCCCTCTGGGTATCACCTGCCTTCACGAAATCCTTAGGTTTTCCCACATCTAAGCCCTCTAGCCCACTGCTCTCCCAGGGCTGGCCCCTTCACTAGCTGCTAAATCAGTTCATGTCCATTATCTGGCCATATCTTCGCAGAGCTCAGTTGACTAGGTCTCAAATCCTAGGCCAGAAGCCCCAGGCTCTCTGAACGTGCAAGGCATCAGCCACTGGAGGCCCTGGGCTTTTCTCTCTGGAAGCTTTGAGCCCCAGCTTTACATCCCTGTTAGTCCAGACTTCAGAAGGCTGGTTGGGCCTGGGAACATGTCTTTTTGGTTCCATCTGCTCCAGGCTTAGAATCTGGAGACTCACCCCCTCAGCTCTATGCATCTGTTGCTTCCCTGGTATGTCCACCCTCCATTTTCCTTCCTCTCCTCTGGAAAGCCTGTTGGCCACCTGGATTGGGCCTTTGCATTGCTTATCTTTGTCTTCATTTTGTTGATCTGTTTTCTTTCTAATCTTATAGATTTGTTGCCTCATTTTGTCTTCTACTCTTTCCATTGACTTTTCAACACTCTGGCAAGCCTTTTTAATTTCCAGGAGTGTTTGCTTGTTTTTCTCCATGTCAGTTTTCATTTGGACATGATACAGTAAATCCTCACTTCATTTGTCAATAGGTTCTGTGACTCCAGCTAAAACAACATATAAGAAAACCCATTTTACCATAGGCTAATGGATAAAATAGTATCTTATCAACATTATAGCAAAAGGACATTATTCAAGGACCTGCAATACTATGTTAACTCAAGTTTGTTAGGAAGTTTATTTCTCTGAATGATCCATTAGCTCTGCTTTTCCAGGTCTTTCTTCTCTCTTTCATGGCACTGGCCCCACTATACTCTGGTGGACTCCACCTCCCTCTGGGGTCTGACCTCCCACCAAAGGACCTCTGTCAGGGCAGGGCAGCAGAAGCAGGCAAGGGTCAGCCTTCAATGCCATGGACCCTTAGAGGCCAGAAATAGGTGGGCTTCTCCTGGGCTGCTGCCAGCCACATCAGGAGCCTGGGTTTGTCATTCATTTCAATCATTTTCTTTACAAAAAAAGCAGGCGAGGGTCTCACTGGGAGCGCCAACCTGTAAAGACCTGCTTTGCTTTCACCCTCTGCTTCTGGCCTACTTGCCAGTGCCCCCTCCCCAGGGCTGTCAGCCATATAGCCCTGTGGTTTCCACCATGCAGATATGCTCCCCCACTGCTGCTTAGGCAGCGCCCTTGGCTGTGGGTTTTTCCACCCCTTGCATCCATCAAATTGCCCCCACCTACTTTTTAGCTTCCAGAAACCTGTCACCATCTCTCCCTGTTGGAGCCGTCAACTCCCCTCCCTCACTCCCAGCACTGAGAGGGTTGCTGTGTTTTCTAAAGGCACTGGGGTCTCTGGAGGCATGGAGACCAATGTCCTCAATGTTTTCAGGTGGGAACAGGGAAAATACAAAGGCTGTTCTTCTGGTGTGTCTACAGCCCAAGAACTCCTTTCAAACAGAATCAGGAAACTGCACTGACGAGTACTGAGCCCTCTAATTGGAAGATACCACCACCCAACAAAGCACAGAGGAGAAGGGGCAGGAAGGGCAGGGTTCACACATCTTAAGACAGAAAGGGTGCTTCTCTAAAAGGTAAAACTTGCCACCAGTCTTGTGACCACAGGTGAGATGGCACATAGTAAAGAACATTAATGATCATTATTATATTAATGATAGTGTGGCTTGTAAGCATTTTGTCCAACAGCAATTATATACACTGGAGGTGAGAGTCATAGTGACAGTGGTGATTAGGATAAACGTTATATTTGAAAATGGAGGATTCTCTTGCAGTTCAGTCAGAAAGAAGAGAAACTCCTAAGTGCCCGGTACAAATATGGAAGGTGTGTGTGCCAAAGCCAAGAGTGGAGAAAAGGCCAGCTGCCCAAGGAGGGGGCTAGCTAGAGAGGCAGCCCTCCAAAGGGGTTGCCCAGAGAGTATGCAACTTAAAGCCATCCTTGGGGGCACGCTTGGCAGGGGTAGGGGGAGTTACAGGCAAATGAGTTTGTAGCTACTGCCCGAGGCAGTAGCTAAGAGTTGCAGCAAACTACAGACCAAGCAAGAAATGAGAGGAGAGGCTGGGGAATGAGATGCTCACAAGGAAATCTTAAAGGTCGGGTACATGCCTGAGGCTCTGCAGATGCCAGGAAAGACCTGAGAAGGCCCTGAGTGATCATGTCTGGCTGGCCCTAAGGCTCAGAGCCAAGAGGAAGTGAAGTAAACAAAAGAATCATCAGTTGTTTGGTTGAATGTTAATAAAAAACATGAAGCTACACATCCAAGCTCAAAACACTCTAAATGGGATCAATTTGGGGCAATCAACACAAAGACATACTCTAATCAAACTGTCATAAGCCAAAGACCAAGAGAATCTTGAGAACAATAACAGAGGAGGAACATAAGGAAGGGGCTTCCGGAAGAGGAACAAAGATAGTTATCACGAAGCCAGCAGCTAACTGCGGGCAGCAGAAGGAACATTACGGGTTTCCTGGCCGATTGGCATGTTCTGTTTCTCAACCTGTGTCATGGTTATACAAGTATTTGCTTTAAAATCATTTCAACTGAAGTAAAGGGGGTCTGCACAGGGAAAATACCCATTTCACGTTTCTATCTCTATGAGTTGAGACTCCTCCCCAAAGGCTATATTTCTTATCAAAGAAAAAGCTTTCTCAATGTATATTTCCAAAAATTTTTTAAAACTTAGAAAAAAAGCTTAATTATAACTAAACTAAGCTACATTTTTGCCCCTATCCAGAAGTGGAAATGTCAGAAGGATCAAATCCAGCACTGATGAGGATACAGAAAGATGGACACCACTTGCCCTGCAAACCTGGGAACCCCATCCTAAGGACATAATCTACATGAGGATGCACCTCATGTACAAACATGTTCACTGCATCCTTTTTTAAAGGCTGACAGTGGGGGAACACTTAAGTAATATGTGCTCATTGGAGAATATATGAAGACTCTCAGAGCAGGATACAGAACACAAATTAAACTAAACCACCTCTGATTCCAACTGGGAGAAAACCAACGTTCACATTCTGCCCCGTTGCTTGTGATGGGTTTTTCTATGTTGTTTTCCTTTAGAAAGGCAAGGGCCTACTGCGTATTTCCTTTTTACCCCGAATTTTCCCTTCAACATTTTATAATATGCAATTTCCTCATGCTGCCATCATCAACTTTTGTAACCATGAATACTATTTCTCCATATGCATAATCCATTATCTACCTGAGAGTTACCCAATAGCAAAGTTTCACCTTGTTCTCACCTTACACTACCATAAATCCTGCAACAGCATTATAAATAACACCAAAAACCTGAAAATTACCCACAGGCTCAGTAACAGCAAATGGTAAGCAAATTATAGCAAATGGCTGAATGGAGTGGTGTTTGACAATTAAAAATGCTACTTCGAGAACATGAAAAAATGCTTAAAATGAGGTCCAAGGGAAAGAACATAATAATAGAAAAGTGTACATGTGTTATCACACTTAACATATACAAAGAAATAAACAAATAATAAAGGAAAAACAACAGAGGAAGATAGACCAAAACATTAACAGCAACCATTCCTGAGCCAAGAGGTTATAGATTGTTTTTATTTTACCCCTGTATATCTTTGGATTATCCCACATTTTTACAGTTAATGTCCCAATTTTATAATCTGTCAAAAGTATTCTTTCATGGGCAGGAAAACCTAATGCGTTTGAGAAAAAAAGCAAGAAGTAAGGGTCCTGTCCCCAGGTGCTCATTGAGCAGAGAAGGAACCGTGGCACAAGCCAGGTGCTAAGCCAAGGTGCGCCAGGACGGCCTTGTCCATAACCGCTGAGCAAGCAGCCACGGCTGCATGAAGTGGTGACCACGTACCTAGACTTATCACATACTGGTTGCTGCTCCAACAGATCGGCTCAGCGTGCTGCTGGTTCACCATCCGTGCAGCACGTGTCGAGATGTCAGCGATGTTCACCACTGCTTTCAACAGCTGGGAGGGACACATGTGGGCATTAAGTGCTGGTGGTGTGACCTATAAAAGGCACCTCTTGCTTCCCACCCAGGTTCACATGGAGCATGTGATCCTCCCTAGGCCCTTAAGCATGTGGCATTCACCCTCAAGGACTCCCAGCTACCTAGGGATCATCCACCCGAGTTCTCCAATCTGACTTCCTTCATCCTGGTCCAGGGGAACAGCCCCCCACTGTGTGCCCCACCCCACACTGGCAGCCAAGCAAAGCCAGTAGCACAGTGGGAAAGTGTCCCCAAGTAAAAGGGTCTTTCTGATGTGAGAGGACTGTACCCTAACTCGCCCTATTGGCAAAGTCACAAAGAACAGGCTGACCAGAGGCTTGAAAGTCTAGGAGCCTTTCCATTAAGTAACCAAGACAAATGCTGTGCAAGCCCCAAGCCAGTGTCAGAGTTCCAGGCATGGATACTGTGTTCATAATCACAGCCAAAAACTGCATGTAGGTTGGCTCTGGGTTCTGCAATGTGCAACAATAGAGTAAACATTCAGTCAACTCAACAGCATGAGGCCACCAGTTCCTTGCTTCCCTGGGCTGAGTCAAGGGCACAAACAGGCAAACATTTGTCTGTCTGGCATAGTTCTTGGTAATGCCCCAAAACAAGCAGGCCATGATACATTTTAGCGTATCATGAAGATAGAATGAGACCAATACAGGGACGGAAGCTGGAACGAAATACTCTGCGAAATACTCTGCGGCCACTAAGATCATGCTGTGAAAGAAGTTGGAATGCTATGCAACAATGATTCCAATAGAAATCCCAGTGCGAGCCCTGGCTGGTGGCTCAGCGGATAAGGCACCACCAGCCTGCAAACCCAAAGGTCACTGGTTCAATTCCCAGCCAGGGCACATAACCAGGTTGCAAGCCAGGTCTCCAGCCAGGTCCATAACTGGAAGCAGGAAAAAGGCAACCTACATTGATGTTTCTTACCCTCTCTGCCTCTCTCCCTTCCCCTCTCTCTAAGAATAATGAATAAAATATTTTAAAAAAAGAAAAAGAAAAGAACATTAAAAAAAAATCCCAGCGAAAGAACAAGACTGTCATAGACAATTATAGTGCAGTGCTGGCAGAGTACAAACCTCTTTTAGGTCCAGAGCCTTAGCTCAGTTAACACCCCCAGAAGTGCAGTTGGGCTCATGGGAGGGACACCCACATTACCCCTCATCTCCTTCATGGCACTAGGAGAAGCTCCTGCCCCAACCCACCAAGGGTCTCAGGCTGAGGGCTGGAGACCAGCCATGCCATCTGCTCACAGGGAGCCTAGGCCAAGAAGTCCCTCCAAGCCCCCACCCCAGCCATTAGGTCCCTCGCTGGGGGATACAGTGGGAGAGGAGAGGGTGATTCTTACTTGACTACATGAAGTCAGGGCCTGGTACACAGCCTGGACGATGGGGCCACACGGGTGCAGGTAAGGGTCTGGGCGCTGGCATAACTTACCCAGCTCGTCATCGTAGACTTGGAGGAAAGCTATGACGAGCTGGTGGTAGTCAGAGGTGACCAGACGCAGCTTCTGGCCCAGGGTGATGGTGTCAACCACGCTTACAACGCCCCCTTGCTTGTTCTGCACAAAGCACCACAAAGCCAAAGACCAAGACAGAAGGTCCCTTGACGCTGCCATGCATTTCCATGGGGCACCAAGTCCCTTCCACCCAACAGAGGTGGCCATCTCAGGCTTCCAAAAACCAAGAGACATCAAGACCAGAGGCAGAAAACAACTTGGTTTTGGGCAAAGCTGACTGGCTTCTGGCCTCAGCCCTGCCAGTGGCCTGTGTGGGCATCAAGGTCATATGCAAGGGCAGAGCATGAAAGCCTGCAGCTCTGCACCTCAGATGCAGGCCACCTGACCAACCCTTTCCATTCTACAAGAAATCTCTCAGCTCCTGCCTGAAGCTTATCTGTCTTTCCCCTTCATGTGGGCTGAGCACCCACTCCATTCTAGAGCCCATCAGTCTCTGCACACGTGCCACCTCACTTAAGCCTCACCGCATGCTCAATGTAAAGATGGGGTGCCTGAAGCCCCAGGAGCCAGCACCCTCACCTTCATTGCCTCCAGCTCGGCTGCACTCTGTTCCAGCTTCCTAGCCAGCTCTACCACCTTCTCCTGATCCACAGAGGAGTTGACCCTGCAGGGAGAGAAGTGGGGACACTCCCAGCTCTGTTCCATCTCAGGCCACACAAGAAAGAGTCTGTCCCAGATCACAGAACCATGCAGGGCCCATACCTCTGCCAGTCACCACTCTGCTTGTCAGGGGGCTGCATTTCCAGGAGCTTTGGGTCACACTCAGGGCTCATGAGTGTCTGCAGCTGGAGGGTGGTATAGATATCCTCCAGCAGCTCCTCATTCTTCCCCAAGGTGTCTTCAAACTGCTTCTGCACACTGCAAAGACAGCCCCAGGGCCACAGTAACAAGTCGCAGCACAGCATCCAGGGAATGTGCCAGCAGCCTTTCTGAGGTCCCACATGGGAAACTCAAGAGGCCAAATAAAGAGCTGGCCAAGAGGAGGGGTCTCCTCCAGTCCTTGCCTGCTTTGGTAGCCAGAGCTGAGCTCCATGCCTCTGAGAGCCCACCACCAACAGGGACAGCCCAAGCACCCACTCTCCTCAGTAGGCCCATCCCCTTCACCCTGACAGCCTGACACCTAGGCCAGGGCTCAGTGGATTGCATACCAACCAGTGAACCAAAAGGTTGCTGGTTCAATTTCCAATCAGGGCACATGCCTGGGCTGCAGGCCAGGTCCCCATTTGGGGGTGTGTGAGAGGCAACCGCACGCTGATGTTTCTCTCCCTTTCATTCTCCCTCCCTTCCTCTCTCTCTGAAAATATATCTTTTTCCAAAAGACCAAGCTAGAGATGTGCCTGGTGAAAGGCCTAGGTAACCAGTAGGTTCCCTGGCCCACAAGCTGCAGCTGGAGAACCAAGGACACCTGCTGGCTATTCCATGCAGTGTCTGTTCCAAGCCTTTACCTGGAGAGGCTGCAGCGTCCGATGGCCAGGCTCTGGACCACATCCAGCAGCTGGTCCATGAAGTGCAGCTGCTTCTGGGCACTGGCCTGGCCCTGGGCAGGAAACACCACATGCACACTCACTGGCAAGACATGCTGGATGCCCCCATCCCACACCCTACCCTGTTGCAGCTAACGGAAAGGAAAAGCCTGGGCCACCTGCTCCCTAGTCCCCACGTGGCAACATCTTGGACTGGCTCAGGGACCTTAGCCTTGGGGATTGTTATCATTGGGCACTCCCTGTTCCAGCCCAACCCTGGGCTGCAATGAGGCCTGGGACCACTCTGGAAGTAACAAATGTCGTATAAACACAAGGGAGCGTGTGCTCATCACACACCCAACAGTGTAGCTTCTGGGGTAGGTGCGCAGGGTGCATGAAGGAGGGCCTGTTGAAGGCAGAACACAGCCCACAGGAGCCTGATAGTAGCTTACTCCCCAGGAACATCTCCAGGAGGAGGCCTGTCCTCCTCAGCAGATTGCTCTCCCCAGCCAGGGACAATCAAAGCCAGATGGCACCGTAAGATGAGTCTGTGGAGGTGGCCGACTCCAACCTCACCCTTCCTCACAGAGGACCTGTTCCTGACAGGCGGCCTGTGGCCGGCCTTACAGCTGGGGTCCGCATGCAGCAGCTGAGTTAGCCCCCTGCCCTGTCGGTAGCTGGGGTTCCCAGCAGGCAGCTGCCCAGCCAGGACCTCAAGGCTTAAGAAGTACAACTCCTTCCTCCTTCCAGAAGAGGAAAAGGCTGGCAGCCAATCCCTAGGACCCACTTATAATGTGGACATTAAGTTTTCAGTTCTCTTGGATATACAGCTAGAAGTGGAATTGCTGGGTCACATGGTAACTCAGATTTATCCTTTTGGGGAACCCCCAACCAGTCTGTCTTCACAGTGGCTGCATCATTTACATCCCCACCATCTCCTGTGTACGAGGGTTCCAGCTTCTCATCCTCATCAGTGCATGTTATTTTCCTTTTTATCATTATAGCCATCCTAGTGTGTATGAAGTGGGAGCTCATCAAGGCTTTAATTTGCATTTTGCCGATGACTAATGATGGTGGGCATACTTTCATGCACTTACTGATAATTAGTGTATCTTCTTTGGAGAAACATCCATTCAGATCCTTTGCCCATTTTTTACTTGGGTTACTTATCTTTTTATTATTGAGCTGTCATGGCTTCTTTATAGATTCTGGAT
Source organism: Noctilio leporinus (assembly GCA_004026585.1). NCBI lineage: Eukaryota > Metazoa > Chordata > Mammalia > Chiroptera > Noctilionidae > Noctilio > Noctilio leporinus. The sequence continues at coordinate 57,748 of PVIW01008317.1, forward strand.
ACTAGACCCTCATCAGATACATGATTGATAAAGGTTCTCTCTAATTCTGTGGATACTCTTCACTTTTTGATGGTGGGGTTTGAAGCACCAAAGTGTTTCATTTTAATGAAGTCCAAATTGATCTATTTTTTCTTTGGTTGCTTGTGCTTTTGATATCAAAATGATAACTTTTTATACTTGATCTTAGCCAAAAGGCTGAGAAATGATGAAATGATGACTTTCTTTAAAATATCACCATGTGTGGGGAGGGGGACAGAGGGGAGCAAAAAGGGGATGGATGTAATACAACAACAATAAAATTAAAAGAAAAAAAAGAAAAAAAAATATCGCCATGAACTCATGGATTTAAATATACGTACAGGGCCCCAGTCTACTGTAGCCACTGTCCTTGTAACGCAGTCATCATCTCCACTATGTCTCCTCTTTGGCCAGTGAGGCTTCTGTTGCCAGCTAGCTCCTGAGTCCTGTGGAAGGTGTTCCTGATTCAACTAACACCTTTCCTGTCCCAGGCCTGCGTTTTAACTAGGGCAGCATTGTTCTTCACCTTTTCAGGGGGCAAAGCAAGGAAATGCATGCATACGCATACAGACACACAGACACACACACACACACACACACACACACACACACACAGTTTTTAAGTTAAAACACATTAGGAGCCCACACGCCTTACACCTGGCAGCTCCTTTCTCCCATGCCCCAGCTCCCAAGACTCACTAGTGGCAACATAAATTATTCTTTTCCTTTTATCTTTTTATTCCATAAAATGAAATGGAGTATTAATTAATCCATGCTCCAGCATGGATGACCCCTGGAACTAATATGCTAGGTGAAGAAGCCAGTCTCAATAGTCCGCATATTGCATGACTCCATTTATATGAAACACAGACAGCAGAGTAGTGGGTACAAGGGTCTGTGGGAAATGGGGAAAGGCTGAGTAATGGACACAGATTTCCTCTTAGGAAAGTGAACATGTTCTAGAAGTAGATAGAGGTGATGGTTTCACAACATTAGGAATTACTAAATGCTACAGAATTGTCTGTTTTAAAATGGCTTAAAAATTGGGTACAGAGTTTCAGTTTTGGAACATGAAAATAGTTCTGAAGATAGGTGGTAATGGTTGCACAACACTGTGAATGTACTTAATACCACTGACTGAATGCTTAAAATGGTTCACATGATAAATTTTATGTCATTTGTATTTTAACCAAAACAAAAATAAGTTTAAAAAGAGTAGAACCCCATCAGGGCCTGCTGGAAATATGTCTTAAATGGTTAAAAATTTTGTGCTATATGCATTTTACCACATTAAAAATAATTTTTTAATAAAAACTAAGGGAAGGGTTCTAGTTCCAGGGAAGATGAAGGAAACAAATGCCATCTTCCTCTCCCATGAAACACCCACCTCTCCGCAGGACAGAATGCACGTGGCAGGCATCTGCAGCCTCAGAAAGGTCAACTTCAGGAGTTGCAGGGGAGGCACAGAAACCAAGTTACCATTCAGACTCATGACAATCTACTATGTTATCTCCTCTGCTCTCCTTGGACCTGCACTCAGCCCAGCCCAAACCCCCAGAAAAGGGCATGGTGGTACAGACAGAGTTCCAGAAAAGAGAATTCCTAACACTCAAAGACAGTGAGGGAAATCCCCAGCCATTTTTCTCTCCTTCTTCGCTATTATCTCAGACCCCAGCTAATATTATGGTGGGTGTGGTAGCAGCAACCAAAGTGTCTGACAACAGAAAACAGCAGGAGCAACACTCTGAGGGCAGGAAATCTTCCTCCCCATTTAGTGGAGCTATGAGGCCAAGTTCTATTAGCCCTTCTTCCTCCCATTCCTTCTGTTGCTTCAGTACAGTCATAGAAGTGAGTGATTTATGGCCAGAGGACAAAAAAGGAGAGCCAGGAACAGTATCAAAGAGATGACAGGGAGGGAAGAGATCAGAAAAGTGACCCCATAAATCTGTTCATGAACACCAGAGCTCACCCCATCCCCCTACCCCATGCCAGGGTGGATCTGATCTTCATGGGCATTACTGAAGACTGGTTACTAACCCAGAGGAAAAACCAACGCCCAGGTCCCAGGCCAACCACCAGGTGGTGCACATGCACAACAAATCCAAATGGCACAAAGGTCAGTGGAAACTAAGTTGACACTGGGACCACAAGCCAGAGAAGCAGGCAGGACATGCAGCTTAAAACCAGGTTAGGTGCTTTCCAAAACACAAACATTCTCCATAAAAGTTAACAAGACCCAAGAGCCTATCAAGCTGAGGAGACAGAAAAGTATGGCCAAAAAGAAACCTTGGTTTCAGTGGGAGAACTGAGTGACAAGGAGATACCCAATCTAACAGTTAAGGAGATAGCCAACCTAACAGACAGTTCAAAATGCTGATGATTAAGATGCTCACAGACTTGACAGATATGCTTAAATACAACAAACGCAGAAAGAAAGAAGTGAAGGCTAGGCTACATAAAACAAAGAAAAATCCACATGAAACCAAGGGTGAAGGGAAGGAAACTGGGGTTCAAATCAATGATTCAGAACATTAGGGAGAAATAAACAACCAGTACAGAAACAGGAAACAAGAATTGAACAAAATGAGGAGAGGCATAGTAAATTCTGGAACAACTTTAAACATGCTAATATCCGAAGCATAAGGGTGCCAGAAGGAGAAGAAGAAGAGCAAGAAATTGAAAACTTATGTGAAAAAATAATGAAGGAAATAGACATACAAGTCCAGGAAGCAGAGAGTACCAAACAAATTAGACCTAAGGAGGACCACACCAAGGTATATCATAATTAAAATGTCAAAGGTTAAACATAAAGAATCTTAAAAGCAGCAAGAAAAAAAAAAGAGCGTTACCTACAAAGCTGTAAGACTATCAGTTGATTTCTCAAAAGAAACTTTGCAGGCAAGAAGGGTCCGGCAAGAAGTATTCAAAGTGATGAAAAGTAAAGACCTACAACCAAGATTACCCTATCCAGCAAAGCTATCATTCAGAATGGAAGGGCAGATAAAGTGCTTCCCAGATAAGGTGAAGCTAAAGGAGTTCACCATCACCAAGCCATTATTATAGAAAATGTTAAAGGAACTTATATAAGAAAAAGAAAAAGAGCCAAACTCTGAATATTAAAATGGCAACAAGCTCACAACTATCAACAACAGAATCTAAATAAATAAAAACAAAAACAAGCTAAACAAACAACCAGAATAGGAACAGAATCACAGGTATGGGGATCATTTGGATGGTTATCAGTTGGGAGGGGGAAGGAGGAAAAAGGGGAAATGGTACAAGGATTAAGAAGTATACTTGGATCTCCAAGATGGCGACAGAGTAGAGAGCAGTGCTGATGGTGTTCTCGAGTACCAAAGCAGCTAGAGGACAGGATAAGGAGCGTGAGACGTCTTCAGGACCCTAGGGATTGGAACGGACAGCATCTAGACACAGGGAAACAGAGCCCAGAGGCAGAGGAGGCCAGCAGGACAGTAGGTGAGGCATTTCAGACCGACCGGCCGGCGGGCCGAGGTCGGCTCTGGGCAGGGGCGGCTCTGCCCAGAGGGGCGCGTTTGACTGGGGCCAGTTCCGGGCTCGCTGGTGACTGGAAGTCTCAACAGAGAAGTGCGGGCAGCGAGGGCGAACGCCGTAGGGAACCCGGAATTGAACTCTTGCAGGGGACTGTGAGAAACTCACTCCAGCAACGGAGAGGAGGCTCCGTGCGCGCACGGGGCTAGAGGCGGAGGAGAAGAGTCCTGCGGGAAGCCAGAGCGGGGGAGCGGGAAGTGCACCAGCGGGGCGGCGAGAGGGCTGAAAACAGAGCTGCTGGGCCACCGGGGAAACAGCAGCTAGAAGCCCCTGCGAGGGGGGAGGCCCAGCCCTGCGCAACCACACAGACCCCCAGGCTCCGCGGGAAACTCCAGGCGGCTAGCCTGCGAGCTGGGAACTAGTGGCGGGAGACCCGCCATTGCCGGAGACAAAGGCCGTGCAGCCTACACCTGGGAGGGGCTCATCACAGAGGCCGCGTAAAGGACTCCGAGGAGAGCTGATTGGCTTGGGGGTGTGGTGCCCGCCCCGGAAGGGCGGGACAGTGTAGGCGGACCCCGGACAGTGTTGACTGACAAGCCCGGCCTCCTCCCGGAACTGCGGGGGCGGGACCAGTCGTCACAGGGACCAGCGAAATTGCGGGCTGCCCTGCAGAAGTGCTGGGGGCGCATCCTGGGCCGGAACCTCCGCCAGGAGTGGGAGGGGGCTCCCTGCGGGCTCCAGAACACCAGCAGCCCTAACACCCAGCCAGGCTGCTGAAGGCCCAGCCTACCTGGGGGCGGACACTCAGAATCAGCCCTACTGCGACAATCAGAGGCCCTGCCACGCACCAAGACCCGGCTAGAATATAGACTGTAGACTGTAAAGTCCTGACCAAGAAAAAGAGGCAGCATCAGGAAAGGGAATGCTGCCAATCTCAAGCACCTGAATTATACCGAGAGCAATATGAACTATTAAGCCCCAACATATCCTTTGCAAAAGTTACTCCTCACATATTCTTAATCCCCCCTATACCTCAATCCACCTAAATACCCAAGACCCTCCCCTACTCTCGAATTAAAGTCTGTTCACTCTGTGGCTATAACACATTCCCAGTCCTCAATC
>PVIW01008318.1:0-44143 GCA_004026585.1 Noctilio leporinus
TTTATCTGCCCTTCCATTCTGAATGATAGCTTTGCTGGATAGAGCAGTCTTGGTTGTAAGTCCTTGCTTTATATCACTTTGAATATTTCCTGCCAGGCCCTTCTTTCCTGCAAAGTGTCTCTTGAGAAATCAGCTGATAATCTTATAGAATCCCCTTTGTAGGTAGCCTTCTTCTTTTCTCTTGGTGCTTTTAAGATGCTCTCTTTATCGTTAATCTTTGGCATTTTAAGTAGGATGTGTCTTGATGTGGTTCAATTTAGATGTAGCTTGTTTGGGATTCTCAGTGCTTCCTGGACTTGTATGTCTATTCCCTTCACCAAATTTGGGAAGTTTTCCTTCATTATTTTTTCACACAAGTTTTCAATTTCTTGCTCTTCCTCTTCTCCTTCTGGCACCTCTATGATTCAGAAGTTGGCACATTTAAAGTCATCCCAGAGGTTCCTAAGCTTCTCCTTATTTTTGAATTCTTGTTTCTTCATTTTGTCTCAAATCATTGATTTGAACCCTGTTTACCTTCCCTTCACCATTGGTTTTGTGTATATTTTCCTTTGTTTCACTTGCCTTGCCTTCATTTCTTCCCTTCGGTGTTTGCCGTATTTAAGCATACCTGTCAAGTCTGTGAGCATCTTTATTACCAGCATTTTAAATTGTGCATCTGTTAGGCTGGCAATCTATTCATCTATAAGGCTGGCTATTTCTTTGTTGCTTAGTTCATTCACTGGGACCTTAATCTATTCCCTTTTTGAGCCTTAGTACTCTGTCCAATTTGACAAGCTCCTGTGTTTGCCTCTGTGTCGTAGGTAGAACTGTCAAACCTGTTACGTTGTAAGGGGCAGAGCCTTAGGTATTCATTAGTATAGATGACCTGTTTCATCACCTTATGTCACTGTATGTAGGGGAGAGGTCTGAGAGGGAACAGTGCTGCTTGCTTAGCACTCATCCCTTTTCCAGGCACTTCTCCTGCTCCCCATATGGGACTCACTCCTCTCTAGCTGTTGCCCTAGCTGTGGTTCCCATAGTGGTTGGGACTGTGGATGTTCCGGGTCCATGACAGCCTCTAAACATACAGATTGAGAGCCTGGCAGTTTCTTTCTCCACCCCAACCCCCATTGGTTTTCACAGTCAAAAGGAATGTGGCTTTATTTTCCCCCTGGCACTGGAACTGTAAGCTGCTGGACTAGATCTGGTGTCAGGAGCACTCAACAGGTTCCCTACTGTGACTACACTTTCCAATGGTCAGTCACAGTCCCTGTACCACTGCAGGTGCTATGCCACCATGGTGCTCTGTCAAACCATATTCTCTCTGTCCCAGTTCTGCCCTTCCTACATGTCTAAAGGAGTATTTCTTCATTATATCTTTTGTTTGGTGGACTTCTGTGCAGTTCAATATTCTGGAACTTCTAATTGTCTTTAATTTTGAGGTAGATGTTTCTGTTTTTGGTTGTGCAGGGAGATGCAACATGTCTATCTATGCCTCCATCTTGAATTCTTCTAGATACCAGTTTTGAGATTAATTCATAAGTCAGGGAAGTATGTGAAGTAATCAATCCAAGTGAACAGTGTTGTGATAATATCAGGAAAGCTGCAAATATGTAGTGATACGTTTGAGGGAAGGAGAGAAAGTCACAAAGAATTATTCATATCAACATTATTTGTAGAGAAGATTGAGTGACTCAGCATGTACTAGATGCTTTTCAGACATGAGTGTGTTTAAATCTTAGAGAAACTATAATAATAATAGCATTTGGAAGTGCTTGTTATATTCCATGCAATAACTGATTTGACCCTTTCAATGTTCAGACAGGGTACTCTTCTAGCTTCATATCACAGAGGAAGAATCTGAGGCTCAGGCTGCTCAGTCTATAAATGTTAGAAGGTAACCAGCACTCCCTCCTGCCTCATGGTAGTAATCTCTGTGTTAGCTTATTCACTCAGCAGACATTTATTTGGAGCCTGTTATTACAGAAAACCCTGTAGTGTGTTGGGGTGATGGAAGATTGGGGATAAGGCAATGATAGACCAGGTACAAACACTTCTTTTAAGAAGCTTACCTTTGATAATGGTTAGGTCTTGGTTGAAGAATTCAAGTTGCAACTTGAAAAGGAGGGCTGCCATCCTGTCATTGCAAACAGAGAGATGGGTTGTGTACCAGATTTGGAAATATATAAAATGTGTTCTAAGATGAGGTGAATGAACTCAGCTCGGTGCTAGGAGACTGAACACATTGTGGAGTGTTGTGCTCTTCTGCAGACATTTTAGACAGTGTACCCCTTTAGTCAAACAATTTTTTGAGCCAGTACTTCCATTACACATTTAACATTTATTTACATATCATTCATAGTATTTTCAGGTACATTAGTGATGATACATACAAAAATGAAAAGTTACCAAGGTGAGATAAAAACTAAGTTGTGATAGAATTTTAAAAATTTCCTTCTCTTGTTGCAGTGGACTGTCCAGTGTGGACTCCACTTTGAAGACCACGGATATTGAAGACACAAGTAGACCTATGTGTTATATAACAAGATTGAAGTGGTCTTGAAGTAATGGAATTTATTTTTTATTTTAAACATAACTAAAAGTCAATGTTGATTCAATCATAAAAGTAACATTTCATTAAAATACAAATTTTGGGGCATTTGCTATGTGCAAGGTGAGGCCATAAAACAAGTAGTCCTTTTTCTGTAATATATGGGGATCATGGAGACACATGCCACTATAATACAAAGTGATGATAGCACATTACAGAACAGTTTCATACATATTTGAGCTTCACAATATCTCTATGAGGTGATTATGGTGATAATAATAATGTGATGCTGCTCTGAGCAGTTTCCATGTATTAATTTTATGACCTTTATAAGATTTGCAATTTGTAAATATTCACTCCCATCCTGTGTATCATCTTTACACTTTGGTTTTTTTTTTTTTTTTTTAAGATTTGATTTATTATTTTGAGAGAGAGGGGAAAGGAGAGAGGCAGAGAGGGAGAGAAACATATATGTATGGTTGCCTTTCACCTGCCTCTAGCTACGGACCTGGCTGGAGGCCTGGCTTGCAACCTGGTTATGTGTCTTGGCTGGGAATTGAACTAGCAACCTTTGGATTAGAAGGCCAGCTCACTTTCTTTATAGTATCCCCTGAAGCACTAAAGTTTTGTATTTTGATGTGGCTTTGTTTTTATTATTGTTGGTCATGCTTTTGGTATATATCCAAAGTCACGAAGATTCACACTTGTTTTTTTCTAAGAGGTTTATAGTTTAAGCTCATGTTTAGGTCTTTTATCCATTTTAAATTAATTTTTGAATATGGCATGAGGTGAGGGTCCAACTTTATTCTTTTTCAGCTGTTCCTGCACCTTTTGGTGTAAAGACTGTTTTTCCCATTGAATAACCTTGCCACTTTTATTAAACACCAATTCAACCCAAATATATGACCTTATTTCTGGACATTCAATTCTAATCCATTGTCTGCTTATCTTTCCTAATTTAGTCATATGTAATCTTTATCATTGTAGCTCAGTAGTTAGTTTGGGGATTGGAAGTATGTGTCCTCTAACTGCTTTTTTTTTTCTTCCAAGATTGTTTTGGCTCTCATGGGTCCCCATCATTTACATTAAGTCAGTTATTGATATGTATCTTATGGACTGTCTACATTCTTAGGGATTATGTTGCTTAAAAGTTTTAGGATTTAAATGTAATGCAGAACTCTTTGGTGATAGCATGCTTCTGTACAATAGCTTAACCACATAACTCCACACACTTGTAAACATGGCCCAGTCAATGGCATCGATCATGGAAGGGGTAGTGACAAGCTTAAGGATATGTTCTCCCTTATAGCCTTCAATATCCCTTGTGATTATCTTATTGGCTTTTATTGATACTCTGATTATTTGGTAAAAGCTCATTATGTATTAAGTATAATTTTATGATTCACTTTTGTTGAAAACATTTTCCAGTTTATCATTTACTTTTTATCTTGCTTTTGATATACTTTTCTTTGTAGATATGTTTGATTTGATTTGCTAATACTTTGTTGAGGATTTTTGCATCTATGTTCATGGGACAGACTAGGTTGTAGTTTTCTGTAATGGTTTTACATGGTTTTGGTATTAAGGTAATGCTGGTATCATAGAATGAATTAGGAAGGAAATATATCCTCTTCTTTTATGCTCTAAAAGAAATTGTAGAAATTTGGTCTAATTTATTCCTTAAGTTTTTGGTAGCAGTCACCAGTGAACACATCAGGACCTGGTGTTTTCTGTTTTAAAAGTTGGTAATTTTTATTCTATTTCTTTAATAGCCATAGGCCGATTCAGATCACCTGTTTCTTTTTACATGAATTTTGGTCACACATGATTTTTGAATCTTAAAATACATGTAGATAGCCCTAGCTGGTGTGGCTCAGTGGGTTGGCACCAGTCTGCAAACCTAAAGGTCGCTGGTTTGATTTCCAGTCAGGGCACATAACCAGGTTGCAAGCCAGGTCTCCAGCCAGGTCCTTAGCTGGAGTCAGCTAAGGCAACCATACATGGACACTTCTCTCCCTTTCTTCCTCCCTCCCTGCCCTTCTCTCTGAAAATAATAAATAAAATCCTTTTTAAAAATACACGTAGGTGTTACCAAAAGTAGTAGAACTGGATTAAGGAGGCTTCCCCAGGGAGAGAGGATGGATCACCTTGTGAAAGAATGTAAATAGAAAACTACTTGGCATGCTATGGTGGGATTGTAGGATGTAAGATGAGAATTGAATCCTCAGAGGCAGCCTAAACCACTCAGTGCTATGCACACTTTTCCCTAAGCACCAAGAAGTCACTGAGGAATTTGTGTGTGGTGGTAATAGAGGGTTTTGGAGGGAGATGCTTAATGTAAGAGCCATAAGAATAGAGGAATTTTAGTGATCTGGGAGACCCACTGGATAATTTCATGTATATTCCTCCCTTATTTCGAAAGAACTTATGAAGTAAAAATAAAAATTAGAATAGAATCAAATAAAAATTGATTATAGTCTGAAACCTAAATTTTGTTGTCTCAGCTCTGCATAGTCATATATTATACTCTGTGGGTATTATTAGATGATAAGGGTTTGCTCTTAGTTAGTAGTTACCTCAACCACAGTAATACAACAGAAAAATATGAACCATAAATTCAATTAGCTATAATTTTTGTTACCATTTTATTTTAGAATCTATGATTGAACATCCACTTAAGAATAAATAAAGCAATATTCTGTATCATGGAAAAATATTTTTTGCTGCACCTTCATTGGATTGTGTTTCAATGAACCAGCATAAGAATGCAGTGTGAGGGACACTGAGCAAAGGATCAGAAGACTGAATTTGTTACTAGTTTTGTTCTTAATAAACATCGTGATTTTAGATATTTCATTTAACTTCTTTGGACTCTTCAATCCCCTATAAAATGTGGAAATTGAATTATCCCTGGGGTCCCTCAGAGTGTTCAAATTTTTTGAGACATGGAAAAAATAGTGTCTTCTTTTCTTCTATTCCTTCCTTCCTCCTTTCTTTCATTGCTGACTCATCTTAATTTTGTTCTTCCTTTCATAAATATTCATCAATCTCCTACTATGATCTATATTTTGTTCTTCCTTTCATGAATATTCATCAATCTCCTACTATGCATAATGCTCCATTTCCAACTTTTACCAATAATAATAACTATAATAATACTAAGCAGTCTTCAATGAACATATATAATCAAGGACTAGAGTGAAATTTATTCAGAAATAATGATCTTATAAAGCCACAAATAAGCTATACTTGGAGAAAAGACTATTCTTTACTTCATTGAAAAGTATATATATATATAGTATATTTTTGTGCATATAAATTGCTATGTATATATATACATTGCATATACATTCATATAAATCATTATATATTTTTGAATCTTATATAGCAACTTATATGCATGCATATGTAATGTATATGTATATAGCAATTTATATGCACATATATGTGCAATGTATATATACTGTTCAATGAAGAATAGTCTTTACTTCATTGTAAAGAATATATATTATATATAATATAATGCCAATTTATATGGAATTGAGAGAGATATGAAATAGCCAAAATTGGAATTGCATATATGTGATTGTGATTGTTTTGGCTATTCCAGGTCCCTCTCAATTCCATATAACTCTTAAAATTAGCTCATCAATTTCTAGGAAGAAGTCAGTTGGGATTCTGATATTTTATTGTACCACTATATCAATATGTAGGGTATTGTCTGTTTCACAGTGCCTAATGATGCTTATAATCCATGCATATGGTATGCTTTTCCATTTTTATATCTTCTATAATTTCTTTTGATAACAATGTTTTCTAGTTTCCAGACTGTAAGCTAAAGTTGTCTGTGAGTCTTAACTCTGTACTCCTTGTATACTTACCTAAGTTTGTATCCTATTTCCCCATACTAGTCTATAAGTTTGTCAAGGACAGTTTATGTTTGATTCATTTTTGTACACTACAGAATCCTCAGCACAGGACCTTATACCTAGTAGTTTTTCATGTAAATAAAAATATGAATTGTAATGATATATGATAAATAATATGTAACTTGTAAATCAGCACCATAAGTTAATGAGAACCCAGAATTTGCTTCAAATAGGGTAGAAAGACTTTTTCTTGAACATTTGTTTCTTTGGAAATTTGTTATCAAACATCAGGTAATCTTTTAATATTCATTATGAACTGGTTTTGGATGTTATATATTTTATCACAAAAATTATTTTGCCTAAGTATGACTCATATGATTGAATTATGTAACTCTTAGTCATTGGACTTTAGGCATGTTAAAACTTAAAGACAGCTAGAGCCCTGGCTGGTGCAGCTCAGTAGATTGAGACTGTGAACCCAAAGTTATTCAATTCGATTCCCAGTCAGGGTATATACCTGGGTTATAAGCTAGGTCTCCAGCCAGGTCCCCAGATTCACGAAAGGAAACCATACATTGAAGTTTTTCTCCCTTTCTTCCTCCCTCCTTTCCCCTCTCTCTAAAAATAATGAATAAAATCTTTAAAAAAAAAAAAAAAAAAGACAGCTAGAGAAGACCAAATACTTTCTAGGAATATCTCAGTCAAAAACACGTTCATGAAGGGCTGTCCTTTATTTTAAGTTATGAAATTTAATATCTAATGACTAAGAGGTTATAATTAGCTTTTATGTTCTAATATGTTTATCTCTATTCCAGAGGCCTGCAGAGATTAAACTTCTATCTTTGCATAGATAGCTCCCATGAACTTTAGAACCATTTAATTCAAATATGAATTATAACTCTTTACCCAGATGTACTGTGGCACATCATGCACAATAGAGAATTAAGTATCATCATTTTCATCCTGTTCCTGCTTCTGCATTTTCTGTGTTAGGTAACAGCATTTGCATTTATCTAATCATTCAATCTGGAAAACCTAGAATTATCCTTGACCCTCTTGTTCTTTCATATCATTCATCATCAAATTCTATAGATTAGTATATCCCCAAAACACTTGTATTGTCATTCCTTTTTTTAATTTAATTTTATTGTTGTTGTATTATATCCATCCCATTTTCATTCCCCTCTGTCCCCTTCCCCACTCCCCCACTCCCCCACAAAGTCAATCCCACTTGTTGTCCATGTGCATGGTTCTCCCATACTAGTTTCTTGACTAAACTGCTTCCCTTCTTTGCCTCTTCCTCCCCCATCACCTCACCCCCACCCCTCCATTGCCCCTGTCCACTGAAGGTCTATTCACTGTATTCATGTATCTGGTTCTGCTTTGCTTGTTTGTTTTACTCATTATTGTCTTGTAATGGGTGAGATCATATGATATTTGCCTTTCATTGACTGGCATATTCCACTAAGGATAATACTCTCCAGTTCCATCCATGTTGTTGCAAAGGGTAGGAGTTCCTTCTTTCTTTCTGCTGTGTAGTATTCCATTGTATAAATGTACCAAGGTTTTTTGATCCAATCATCCACTGATGGGTACTTAGGCTGTTTCCAGCACTTGGCTATTGTAAATAGTGCTGCTATGAACATAGGGGTACATAGGTTCTTACGAATTGGTGTTTCAGGGTTCTTTGGATATAGTCCTAGTAGTAAAATTGCTGGATCAAAAAGCAGCTCCATTTTTAGTTTTTTAAGGAAACTCCATACTGTTTTCCATAGTGGCTGCACCAGCCTACATTATCACTAACAAGGCACCGGGGTTCCCTTATCCCCACAATCTCACCAACCCTTGTTGTTTGTTGATTTGTTGATGATTGCCATTCTGACAGGTGAGAGGTGGTATCTTATTGTGATTTTAATTTGCATCTCTCTGATGACTAGTGATGTTGAGCATTCTTTCATATACCTTTGGGCTGTCTTCCTCAGTGAGTTGTCTGTTCAGGTCCTTTGCCCATTTTTTATTTGGGCTGTCTGTCTCCTTGGTGTTGAGTTGCATTAGTTCTTTATATATATTGGATATCAAACCCTTGCCTAGGTATCATTGGTAATTATGTTATCCCATACAGTTGGTTCCCTTTGAATTTTGCTGGTGTTTTCTTTAGCTAAACAGAAACTTTTCAATTTCATATAATCCCATTTGTTTATTTGTTTTTTTATTTCCTTTGTCCTTGGTGAAGTATCAGTAAACATATTTTGGTGTAGGATATCAAAATTTTTACTGCCTATATTTTTCTCCAGGACCTTTATGGTGGCACTGCTTATGTTTAAATCCTTTATCCATCTTGAGTTTATTCTGGTGTATGGTGTAAGTTGGTGGTCTCGTTTTATCTTTTTGCATGTTGCTGTCCAGTTCTCCAAACACCACCTGTTGAAAAGACTGTTTTTACTCCATTTTAAGTGTCTTCCCCCTTTGTCAAATATTAATCGACCATAGAGTGCTGGGTTTATTTCTGGGCTCTCTATTCTTTTCCGTTGATCTACATGTCTATTCTTATACCAGTACCAGACAGTTTTGATTACAGTAGCCTTGTAGTATAGTTTGATATCTGGTATTGTGATTCTTCCTACCTTATTCTTCTTTCTCAAGATTGCTGTGGCTATTCATGGGGTTTTGGCGCCATATAACTTTTTGAAATATTTCTGTGAAGTACGTCATTGGTATTTTAGGTGGGATTGTATTGAATCTATATATTGCATTGAATCTATAGATTGCTTTGGGTAGTATGGACACTTTAATGATGTTAATTCTTCCCATCCATGAACATGGTATATGCTTCCATTATTTGTATCTTCCTTAATTTCTTTCTTCAATGTTCTATAGTTTTCTGAGTACAGATCTTTCACCTGTTTGGTTAAGTTTATTCCTAAGAAGCTTATTTATTTATTTTTGTAGCTATGGTAAATGGGATTTGTTTTCTAGCTTCTATCTTTGATGTTTCATTATTGGTATACAAAAATGCTTTTGATTTCTGGATATTGACTTTATACCAGCTATTTTTCTAAATTTGCTCATTAGGTTGAGTGAGTTTTTTGTGGAGCCTGTTGGGTTTTATACATATACTATCATATCATCTGCAAATAATGACAGTTTGACTTCCTCCTTTCCAATTTGGATATTTTTTATTCCTTTTTCTGCTCTGCTAGCTATGCCTACAATTTCCAAAATGATGTTGAATAGAAGTGGAGCAAATGGAAAGCCTGTCTCTTTCCTGATCTTAGGGGGAAAGTTTTCAGTTTTTGCCCATTGAGTATGATGTTGGCTTCAGGTTTTTCATAGATGGCCTTTATGATGTTGAGGTATGCTCCCTCTATTCCCATTTTGCTGAGGGTTTTTATCAGAAATGGTTGCTGTACTTTATCAAATGCTTTTTTAGCATCTATTGATATGATTATACAGTTTTTGTCCTTCATTTTGTTGATGTGGTGTATTACATTTATTGATTTGTGAAAGTTGTATCATTCTTGCATCCCTGGGATGAAACCCACTTGATCATAGTGTATGATCTTTGTAATGTATTGCTGATTCCAGTTGGCCAATATTTTGTTGAGAATCTTAGCATCTATGTTCATCAGAGAAACTGGCCTCTAGTTTTCTTTCATAGTTATGTCTTGACCTGGTTTTGAGATTAAACTAATATTGGCCTCATAGAAAGAGTTTGGGAATCTTCCGTCTTCTTGAATTTTTTGGAATATATTGAGGAGGATAGGAATTAGTTCTTTAAATGTATCATAGAATTCACCTGTTTATCCATCTGGCCCAGGGCTCTTGTGCTTCTGAAGATTTTTGATTACTTCTTCAATTTCACTAATCATTATTGGTGTATTCAGGCTTTCTGCCTCTTCTGGATTCAGTTTTGGTAGATTATACATTTCCAGAAATGTGTCCATTTCACCCAGGTTTTCATATTTCTTGTTGTATAGTTGTTTGTAGTAATTTCTTACAATCCTTTACATTTCTGAAGTATCAGTTGTAATTTCTCCTCTGTCATTTCTGATTCTGTTTATTTGAGTCCTTTCTCTTTTTCTTGATAAATCTAGATAAAGGTTTGTCAATTTTGTTTATTTTTTCAAAGAAAAGCTCCTGGACTTGTTGATTCTTCAGATTGTAATTTGAGTCTCTAAGTTATTTAGTTCTGCTCTGATCTTCGTGATTTCTTTTCTTCTACTTGGTCTGAGTTTTTTTTTTTTTTTGCTGTTGTTGCTCCTGTAGTTCTTGCAGCTTTATGGTTAGATTTCTTGTATATGCGTCTTCTAACCTTTTTAGGTAGGCCTGTATTACTATAAATTTCTCTCTGAGGACTGCCTTTGCTGTGTCCCGTAGGTTTTGGACTACTGTGTATTCATTGTCGTTTGTTTCCAAAAACATTTTGATTTCATTTTTGATCTCATTGTTAACCCATTCATTACTTAAAAGCATGTTATTCAGTCTCCATGAGTTACAGTGTTTTTGTTTATCTTTCCCTTGAGATTGGTTTCTAGTTTCAAGCCATTATGATCTGAGAAGATGCTTGGTATGATTTCAATACTCCTGTATTTGTGGAGGCTTGCCTTGTGACCTACCATGTGATCTATATTAGAAAATGTTCCATGTGCATTTGAAAAGAATGTACATCTTGCTTCTTTGGGGTTAAAGACTGTATATATCAGTTAGGTCCATTTCCTTTAAAGTGTTGTTCAATGCCATAACACCCTTAGTGATTTTTTGTTTGGAAGATCTGTCCATTGTTGATAGTGGGGTATTAAAATCTCCTGCTATTAGTGAATTGCTGTCTATATCTTTCTTGAAGTCCTTCAAGATTTTCCTGATATATTTGGGAGCTCCTACATTGAATGCATATATGTTTACCAGAGTTATTTCTTCTTGATGGATTGTTCCATTAAGTATTATGAAATGTTCTTCTTTATCCCTTTTTATGCCCTTCATTGTAAAATCTATTTTTTCTGAAATAAGTATTGCTACTCCAGCCTTTTTTCATGTCCATTTGCTTGATATATATTTTTCCATCCCTTCACTTTCAGTCTGTGTAGACCTTTTATTCTGAGGTGGGTCTCTTGAAGGCAGCATATATGTGGGTCATGTTTTCTTATCCATTCAACTACCCTATGTCTTTTGATGGTGCATTTAATCCATTTACATTTAAGGTTATTATTGATTGATACTTATTTATTGCCATTTTTCCCTTTTGTATTTGTGTTCCTCTTTGTCTTTCTCCACTTCTTCATTTTTTTAAAGCAGACTCTTTAGCATTTCTTGCATTGCTGGTTTGGTAGAGATGTATTCTTGTAGTCTTCTTTTGTCTGTGTAACTCCTTATTTCTCCTTCCATTTTGAATGAGAGCTTTGCTGGGTAGAGTATTCTTAGTTGCATGCCTTTGTTTCCCATTACTTGGAATATTTTTTGCCATTCCCTTCTGGCTTTTATTGTTTCTGTTGAATAATTATTTGGTAGTCTTATCGGAGCCCCCACTATATGTTATTTGCTGTTTCTCTCTTGATGCTTTTAGAATTCTCTCTTTGTCTCTGAAATTTGCCATTTTAATTATGTGTCTTGGAGTGGGTCTGCTTGTGTTGACCTTTATTGGGACCCTCTGTGCTTCCTGAACGTGAGTAACATTTTCATTCATCATGTTAGGGAAATTTTCTATCATGACTTTTTGAACAGTTTTCTGTTCCTTGTTTCTCTTCTCCTTCTGGTATCCCTATGATATGGATATTATTGTTCTTCATGTTGTCCTGAAGCTCTCTGAAAACCTCTTTATTCTTGTTCAGCCTTTTTTCATTCTCTTACACTGTCTTGGAATATTTTTCTATGTTGTCCTCCAGATTGCTGATCAGATCCTCTTTCTCCTCTTGGCTGCTGTTGATTCCTTCTACTGTATTCTTCAGTTCAGAAATTGTATTCTTCATTTCCTTCTGGCTCTTACTGATAGTTTCTAAGCCCTTTTTAATGCTGGTGTAGCTCTCAATAAGTTCCTTGTAGCTTCCCTGGAGTTCTTTGTAGTTCCTCTGGAGTTGTTTATAGTTTACTTTGAGCTGGCTGAGTTCGTTGAGCTTCTCCATCATCATTTTGAATTCAATATCTGATAGTTTGTTTGCTTCTGTTTCATTTGTTGGTCTTTCTGGGGATGCTTTCTTTTCTTTTGGCGATGGGCTGATTCTTTTTTTCCCCATTTTCGGTGTCTTGGATTAATCTGCTTTGCTTCCTTGCCTTTGTGGAGCACTGTTCTTTGTTAGATTTGTAGAGTTCAGTGTTGCAGTCTCCTAGATTTCCTCAAACTGTTGCTCTTGGGGTACACTTTATGTCATTAACCTCAGCTGTCTGGTTGTATTTTGGGTGGGTTGTATGTGTTGCTCGTTTCCCAATAGTTGGCTGATTGAGAGACACTCCATCTCATAGACTTCTTTTTGAGCTTCTCCTAAAACAGAACCACCAGTCAAGGCAAAATGACCACACCTTCAGAGATATCTTTCTCCTTTAATCCCCCTTTTGACTGCCTATGAACCTAACTATATACCCATACCCTCCAAGGTAACCCCCACTTTTAATCATACCCTCAGCTGCAACTGAGCCAGTTTTAATAGGGATGTAGATATAAGACTTGTACAAGGTGAAAAATGATTAAGTTGACTAAAGTATAGGTAATTTTGAAAGGTGCAAAGGAGTAGCAATATGGTGGAGATACAAAAGAGAAAGCCAACTTATCTATTCTATAGAAATGAGGAGGGGGAGAATCAGAATGCCTCAAGCGTGAGTGAACAATATTAGCTGAGCAAATATATATATATATATATTTGTTGCATCTACCTCCCTGTCCAGCCTTAATGAGCCCTGATTGGTCCAGGTGGAGCCAGGACCTGTGTGCTTTCAGCAGAAAAAAAAGAATGTGTTGTTCCTAGGAGTGCAACCACAAAAAAAGAAAAAAGAAAAAGAAAAAAGAAAGAAAGAAAGAGTTTAAGCAGCTAGAGAGAGGAGGAATACTTAGATTGAGGCCTGGGAATGAGTTGTAGCAGGAGAGTGAGTAGACTTTAAAACAAGAGTAGGAGGAGGGTCTTGGGTAATTAGGTGGATTGAAATAAGGGAGGAGTAAAAATATGTGAGTTGGGATACACTATAGTATATACAGTATTTATTTAAAATGCACTAATTGTGAGGATTGGAAATAACTTTTGAAAAGGATATGTTAGGGATTAATAGTTCATGTAGCTCTTGGTGTAACTCAGGTGCTTGAGATTAGCAGTGATCTATTTCCTGAGTCTGCCTTTTTTTCTTGATCAAGTCTCTTCAGTCTACAGTCAAGCTGTGTGGTCTTGGAGTGACAGAGCCTAAGGCTGTCCCAGTCAGGGCTGATTCTGAGTGCTGCCCCCCAGGTAGGCTGAGCCTCCAATAGCCTAGCTAGGTTTCTGTGCTGCAGGTGTTTTGGGGCCCTTTCTTCTTTTACTGGCTCTGTGTGAAGACCTGCAGGGTGCTTCTGTGGTGTCTACGGCTGCTCTTCCCCCTCCAACTCCTGGAGGAGGTTCCTGTCTGCAATGGGCACCTGGCTGCAATGCAGGGTGCCCTGCAACCTCCCTGGCTCCTTTGATGGCTGGCCCTACCCCCGCAGCTCCCAGAGAAGGTAGCTCCTGTCAGCAAACAGTGTCTGGCTCCCTGGGGGACCCTCTGGTCACTTGCCATTGAAGGCTAACCCTCCACGCAGTCCAACTTTCTGAGGAGGTTTTCATTGCTGCCTCTGGGATGCATGCCTGGGTTCCCAGGGGGTCCTTAGAGCAGTTTGCAGGGGAAGGCCAGCCCTGCATGCATTCTAACTCTCAGAGGAGGTTTGCACCACTGCCTCTGCAATGCATGCCTGACTCCCTGGGGGACCCACAGTGGCAATCCGCAGGCAAAAGCTATGCCTCTCTCTCTAGCTCCTTGAGGAGGCCTTTTTTTGCCTGTATTGGGCATGCCAGTTGAACCAGCTGCAAGTTCCTGGCACACAGTTTCAAGTTTTCGTGGGAGCCTGCATGCTGGTGTGGGTGCATGGGGTTGGGCCTTCCCCCTTGCCAGGGCTCTGAGCTGCCTTCTGCCCAGGTGGCGCAGTGTCACAATTTTCAGCTCTCTCACCACTCCTGCTCCCCTCCAGTCTCCCCTCCTCTGCCTCTAGCCCCAGGAGGTGCTTCCACTCTCTCAGCCTCAGGAGCGTGGCTCTCATACAGTCCCTCTCCTGCAGGAGCTCAATTCCTCATTCTTCCCCAGAGTTTGCACCCATTATCCACACTTCACTGCTCAGATTTTTATTCTCTGGAGAGTCTGTAGCTGTCTTCAGTTAGAGCTGCCCCTCTGGGCAGAGCTGCCCCTGCCCAGAGTCAACCTCTCCCCACAGCCGGCTTGGAACTGTCTCACATGCTCTTTTGTAGGTCTCTGCAGCCCTTGGGCTATGCACCTCTGAGTCCAGATGCTTATCACCCCAATTTGTAGGGACCTGCAGACGTCTAGTGCTCCCTACCCTCCAGCTCTTCTGGCACTTGAGAACGCAATCAGCGCTGCTCTCTACTCTGTTGCCATCTTTCCAACCTAAGTCATTCCTTTTATTGCCTTTATTGTTTAGCCTTAGTTCAGGTAGCCATCAAATATCACTGGAACAACTTCAATAGCCTTCAGTCTGGTTGATCTAATTATTTCCTGTATATATTTGTCCTCTTCACTGATACTTGCATTATCTTTCCAAAATTCAAATCTGATACTCTTTCTGCTTAAAAAAAATTCTTTAATACTTTAAAGTCTGTTTATCTTAAGAACAAGTTAACAATATACCCTCTTACCACTCCTAACCCAGAAGTACAAAAAAAAATTAGAAATAAAATGAAATAAAATGATTTTTGTTTACAGATGACATCACTGTTCTCGTACAAAATACAAAAGAATCAATAAAAGAACTCCTGGACATAAAGGCAATTGCAGCACGATACAAGCTTAATATACAAAAGACAATTGTTTTGAACAATCAGCATTTAAAATTAAAAACTACCATTTACAGTAGCATCAAAAAAAAAGAAAAGAGAAATACTCAGGTATAAATATAGCAATATATACAATATCTATATGAGAGAACCTATAAAACCCTGATGTAAAGAAATCAACAAAGAACTAAATAGATGTTCCATGGTCATGGTTAGGAAGACTCAATATGTTAAGATGTCAATCTTTTCCAAGTTTATCAATGCAATTCCAATAAAAGTCCAACAAGTTGTTCTGTAGAGTATCTGCAACTTGACCCTAAAGGTTATGTAGAATGTTAAAAGACCCACATAGTAGCCAGCATAATATTGAAAAGGGAAACAAAGAGTACTGACATGACCCAATCGCAAACTTATTATAAAACTAGAACAATCAAAACAGTGTATTAGTGAAAAAATAGACAAATCAAAGGAATAGAACAGAGAACCCAAAATAGACCAACACTAACATAGTCAACTAATTTTTGGCAAATGATCACAGCCAACTCAATAAAGGATAGTTTTTTCAACAAATGTTGAAATAGCTGAACAGCCACACACACACACACACACACACACACACACACACACAATATACCATCTACCTTTCATAAAAATTGACTCAAAATGGATCCTAGACCTAAATGTAAAACACAAAACTATAAACTCATAGAAAGCAGCATAGTAAAAAATATCTAGGTGACCATGGACTTCTTAGTAACTTTTTAGGCACAACACCCAGTAGTATAATCCATGAAAGAAAAAACAATGAAATTAGATTTCATTAAAATTAAAACTGTGTTACAAGAATAAAAAAACAACAACAAGCAAAATGGAGGGAAATATTTGCAAAAGATATATGTGATAAAGGAACTGTTTTCAAAATAGCCAAAGAATTGTTAAAACTGAACAGTAACAAAATCTAGTAAAAAATTGGCAACATACCTGAATAGACATCACACCATTCTTTTCAGTGGAATATAACTAGTGATAAAATTAGGTGAGCTACTGAGACACAAAAGACATGGAGGTATCCTAAATGCATATGGTGTGAAAGAATCTAGTCTTAAAGGGCTACATACTACATGATTCCAACTATATGGCCTTCTATAAATGGCAAAACGATGGGGACATTAAAAATATCAGTGTTTGCTAGGGGTTGGGAAGGTATAGAGGGAAGAAGGAATGAATGGGTGGTGCATATTATAATTTTAGAGCAATGAGACTATCTGTGTGACACTGTAATAGTGCATTCATGACATACATTTATCAAAAACACAGAGAACTTTACAGCACAAAGAGTGAACCCTAATGCAAACTATGAACTTCAGTTACTAATGATGTAACAATATTGATTCATGAGTTATAACAAAGGTACCACACATTAATGCAAGATAATAATTGGGGAGACTATGGATGGAGAGGAGGGAATACATGTGAACTCTCTGTTCTTTTTTCAGGTTTTTCTATAAACCTAAAAGTGTTTAAAAAATAAAGTCTAATTTTAAAAGCTAAATAAATAATTAAAAATAAAATTATGGCCCTGGCTGGTGGCTCAGTGGATAAGGTGCTGGCCTGTGAACCCAAAGTTCACTGGTTCAATTTTCAAACAGGGCACATAACCAGGTTGCAAGCCAGGTCTCCAGCCAGGTCTGTAGTTGGAGGCAGGTGAAAGGCAACCTTACTCTGATGTTTCTCTCCCTTTCTGCTTCCCTCCCTTCCCCTCTCTCTGGAAAGAATAAATAAAATCTTAAAAAATAAAATAAATTACTTATGTTAAGACTACATAAATTCTTTGAATCAAACACCCCTTGATATATACAAATAGTTGCTAGGGAGGAAATAATTATACTTCCATTGATATTTTCCTGGGAAGAATGACATTAAGAACACAACCTCTTATTTTTTGAGGTCCCATGATATTAGATTCTTTATGAAAGACTGAATTGTTCCTGGCTGCTATCCACTGAGGGGGAATTCATCATGAGAGAAAACAATCATAACTGGTCACCTGGATGCCACACCCATTTGAAGACATACGTTGGAGAAAGTTTACTCTAGAAAAATAAGGACTGTCATCACTTTGAGATTGAGTATGCTGCCATGGCAGATTTCTTTGGAGACAATGTTGGGTATATAAGTATAAATTGAATAATTATAATTTTGGTCCCCAAGGCCTGTGTATGGTTGGAGCTGGCAGATACTTGGATCAACAGTAACATCAGACTACGTTGCACATGTTTTGTGTGTTGATACCTCATAGCCACAATAGACATCAAAAGAAGAAAGAAAAAGCATAAACCAAAGGCTGAGGATGGATAACATAATCCCATTTTCTCTATGTGGGAAATGGAAGGAAATGTCATCTGTTTACACTGATTAAACTATATTCTGAATTCAGTAGCCTGAAAATAAATATTTCTGTGAATCTAGCAAGTCAAGATAGAACTAATTTAATTGGAAAAATTAAAAAGACATGGCATTTAAGTACTTTGAATCTGCTAAGGCATTCATACCTGTTTTGAAAACTACAATGACCTCCTTACAACAAAGAAATTATCAATATAATGTAGCTTTTAACTTTGTAATGTGCTTTAACAGACTGTGTTAGATGATGACACAATAGAGTCTAAAGGTACATGTATCACTGTGATTCATGGTTTAAAATGAGCTGTAGGGGTAAGATGACAGATGGAAGCACATTAAAATGAATTAAAACCTTACAATAGTAAAAACTAGAAAATCAAACTAAAAAGACACTTCTTTTTGCAAAAAGAAAAGTCATTGAAAACTAGCAGCCTAAGAATGAGAAAAATCTTTCAAGAAACCACATAGCTAACAGCATTTCCTAAAAACGACCCCTTTCCAAAAATAATGAAATGTGGTGTCCTGGTTTGAATGGTGGTGCCCAGATGACACGCACACCTGGAACCCATGAATGTGACCTAACTTAATTGTATCTGAAAAGACCCTTTTTCCAAGTTATAATGTTCAGCCTGAATGTGCCATTTGCTTAGCTATGTGACATTGAATAAATTACTTAATCTTTTTACTCTTTAGTTTCTTTCTTTTTTAAATGGGGTTAAAATTAGAAACCATACTTCATAGAGGATATTATAAGGATCAACTGAATTTATATATGCAAAGTTCATGAAACAATGCCAAGAACTTAGTCTGCATTCAAGAAGTGATGGCTCTCAATATTTTTCATGTTGGAAATATGAATGCACTAATGCCTTCTAAATTTCCTATTTTAAAAAGCAAGAGTAAATAAAAATCTATAATATTTTTGAATAGCCATACATTGCTTGATTTGTGAGATTGAAGTTTAAAAAATAATTGAATGTATGCAAGATAATTTTGTATTTTTTCCAAAATAAATCCCATATTAAACTCCAATGAGACCTCCAGCCTTGATGACTTTTCATCATCTTATGCCCATTTTTAACCAGCCCTAGCTAGTGAAAACCACTGCTCAAGTTCATTGTACTCATTGTACTGGCCAGGAAATTCAAGGAGAAGCTACACTGTATCAGCACAGTGCCACAAGAAGGTCTTTTGGTCTGAAAATGTTTGGGTCAGAATCTCAGTTTTGCCACTTTGGCTTGGAAGCTTCTGGCAAGTCAATTAAATGCTGTAGGATCTTAAAATTCCTAATTCATAAAATTAGAATTTTGGCTTGCATAACCTCAGAGGCCCATTCCTGAAAAAGTATTTAATGCCACTAGAGGAACACTAACATGCACTTATCCACACCTCTGTATTAATGTTCTTCCCACTGCACAGATGTAGGATTACAGTCTATTTAGAATAAACATAGAATGCATATCCTGTATGAAAATTCTAACTATCATAACAATATTCCTGTACACTAGAGTAAAATATTCATTACTCTTTCATCTGTGGCATTATGCTATCTACAGGTGAACATATTGCCAGGTTTCTAATTTTTAGTGTCTGTATTTGACACTAATACTATTATTTAGAAAAACCTGCCAATTGCTGAATAATGCACTTCTGGAATACCATTTCTTATCCCCAAGTGTACCTGATCACACCTTGATTAGTACACATAAAAAAAGTAGTTGCATATATCTAGGGTGTGTTGGTGAATCTAGGAATACCTCTCATGAACAGAAAATATACATCCACCTCCAGGCAAGGTCTCCAAAGCATTTTGAACATTACACAAGATAAAGAATGGGTTTAACAGCTAAGAGTTATTTATCACCCTTTGTGGTATCCTCCTTTGTTCTACACTCTTAACACTATAAGTGTTTCTAATGCTTTGTGCTGATTGATTTTTCTTAAACCTCAAAGAAATGTTTTCTTTTCCAACTCTTTGGCATAAAAATTAGCATTTGGGAAGCACTTTTATTATATTATTTTGAAACATTATATTTGATAATACCATCATTTCCAATGGTAGTCTGGTATTCTTTGCTTTATTCCTAAGTGTTCCCTACAGTGGATGACCATCAAGTTTACTGAAGTATTTAACTTTCTCTTTATGCTATTGTTTATCCTCTATGAAGACATGAAATATAAACTATGTTATTTTATGAGTGTAAGTTAAATAAAAAGCAATGCAAGAATAAATTTTATTAGAACTACTTTACTTGGGATATTCTTGGTCATAAGAAAAACTGGTGAATTAACAAAATTACACCTTGGTAGCCTCAGAGCTTTTATTAATTAACTTACAGTTGTGAATTAATAGTAATACCTTAGAATTTTAGCATAAAATATAGTAGAGAACATGTTTTGGCTATTAAATTACTGTATTCAATGTCTCCCATTTCTTGAATGTCAGAGCATAATTAATATATATTTATTATCACAAAAAGAACAAATGCTAACATCAAAAGGTATTCCCTACTCATCCCCCACCCATCCCCCACCCCACCCCTTGTTAATGTGCAAAGTTGGACAAGAGAAGAATGGAAGGCAAGGGATTTTGATAAGAATATGCAGCCTTCATCTTTGCAACATGATATCTTCTCAAAACCTGTCTATTAAGGATGAATTTTCAGTAATAGAGAAATTCAGAATATTAAGGCAAGCGGAGTTGAGTACACAAATACTTGTGTAAAAGTTTTATATGTTTTCTTTCTCCTAATTTTTTAGTGAAAAATTTAGAACATGATTATAAGTTTGGAATTAATTGATAATTGGTGTCACAGTGACTATTCCAAAATAAAGAAGCCTGTTTATCTGATAATATATGTCAAATTGAAGGCAGTTTCTTTATCCTATGGGACTTGCCCCAGATGTACATTTTCATTGGGACAGAAAGTTTTACAATCAGCCTTCTTTCTGATTTTTTCTGTACTTTTCACAGCTTCATATCTACCTCCTCACATTGTATTTCTCCATAATTTACATTTACTCATCACCTAATTTGATTCTACAGGCAAAGTAGATAAGCATTTTGATTAAGCATACAATGAAGCCACTTACCCAGCATGCACTTACTAATCATCTTAAAGGAGAGTTGAAATCATGTCACATTCCTGCCCAGCAACTTTTCATAGGTTAATCCTCTTTGTCTGATGAATGCAGGACTGATACCTTCTCTGGGCATCTTGCTAGCAGAATCTGGTCCCAGTCTGCATTTCTAGCCTAATTGCCACTCTGCATTGCCCCCTGACTGCCACCCATCTCACATCACAATTGAACTAGACTACTTAATATTTCCCAAACCAGCCCCACATTTTT
The DNA here is from genome assembly GCA_004026585.1 of Noctilio leporinus. NCBI lineage: Eukaryota > Metazoa > Chordata > Mammalia > Chiroptera > Noctilionidae > Noctilio > Noctilio leporinus. The sequence goes on from PVIW01008318.1 coordinate 21,147, forward strand.
GTATCCCCATACCTTTGCCCTGTGTTCTCTCATTTTGGAATTTTCTTCTTCACCTGTCTTTCTCCCCAGATATTAGCCTCACATTTAAGTACCCTTGAAGGTTTAACTCAGGTTATACTCCATTTATAGATTGGTCAAAGGTAATCTTTCTTTTATAGCATTCTGTTTTTACTATTAAGGTAGTCATCATTCTATTTTATGCATAAAGTATAAATGTGCATGCATTCAATAATTTTTTTAGGTAGATACATAATGAATAAGCAAAGAAAAAGAATTGTAAACTGTCATGTGTACAGGGTTTAATATTTAGAAAAGTATATATTTTCTATGTTTCTTTCATCTAGAATTTACAACCTTAACCCTTCTATTGAATTTTTATTTTTAAATCAAGTTCACATTAGTTAGATGGCAAACTTGATGTAGTAGAAAAAACATGGGCTTTGTAACTGGGCAAAACTATTTTGTGTTAGCTGTGTCTATCATTAGTTTTCACACTTAGTCTGTTTGCAAATCTGCTTTGTCTGGGATTCTGAAGTACAATGGTGGTGGTGACTGTAGCTGTTGTTGAGTACTATTTGCAACTTAAATCATTCTAGGAAGAGGATATTCCTAGAATAGGAAATGTGACAGGTTTTTTCCTGAGGAGGAGAAACACTATCCTGTCTTTGGAGCTGGAAATAAGTTGCTCTAAAAATCTCAGGAGAAGTTGGGTTTTCCCCCCCCTTCATCTAGGATATGCTTATTGATTTTAGAGAGAGAAGGAAGGGAGAAAGAGGGAGAGAAACATCAATGTAAGAAACATAATTTGATGGCCTCCTATACATGCATCAACTGGGAATGAAACCCATGACCCAGGCTCACTGGGAATGAGGCCCATGACCTTTCAGTTTACGGATGATGCTCCAACCAACTGAGCCACACAAGCCCATTGAGATGAGCTCTTTTAGTGCTAAAGGTGAACTTCCTCTGACCATCTAGAGGTTGAATAGGAGCAAGCTACAGATTTTCATTGGTGGAGGTAGCCCATCAGAATTGAGGCTGCTTTTAAAGCAGCCATAATCCAGGGTATGGGTTACGGAAGCCTCCAGGTTTAAGAACATATATTAGTATGTTTTTTCTTACCAGTATCAGAAAACTGAACATAAATGAATTTAAACATTACAGAGTACTTATTGGTTTATAAAACTCAAAACTTCAGCAGTTGAGTGCTGTCAGTTGTGGCTTAGTCAGAACTTCAGTTCTATTTCTTTACAACTTTTTTTTTTCACTCTGCATTCCTCCATTTGTCACTTGGCTTCATGCTGTGGCTTTCCAGTAGCGACCAGAAGTTTTTGTACTTTCAAATCTGGAAAAATGACCATTGTTCTGTCTATAACCAATCAACCAAGGTCCTAGTTGAAGTCATTGGATTATCTATGAAACAATCCCTATGCCAGGGGAACACCAAGGCTCTGATTTCTTTAGACCTTGGATACTGAGCCAATTGCACTGGCAGGGAAGATGGGATAATCTTTTTTTTTTATCAATGTATGGTTGTGTTTCACCTGCCTCCAGCCACAGACCTGACTGGAGACCTGGTTTGCAACCTGGTTATGTGCCCTGGCTGGGGAATAGAACCTGCGACCTTTGGGTTCGCAGGCCAGCGCCTTAACCACTGTGCTACCAGCCAGGGCGGATAATCTTTATCGACTTAGTATCTAACTATTAGGCCCACTAAAGCCCAATTCAGAGGTGGGAATGTAACTAGTTTCAAAATAAAATGAAACACACATCTTACTACTAAATAATGGAGAGGGGAGAATAGGCAAGATGAAGAGAACTCCACAATGTCCTTTAAAATAAGCAGTGTTTGGAATTTCAATGCCCAGAAAAATGCTTTGGGGGTTTTGGTAAGGCTGTTTTTCCCCCTTATAGTGGGGGCATTAATGGCCATCACTAGAGAAACAGCTTTACCAAGGAAACTAGTGATTTCATGAAGGTCATTATCTCTGGAGGCTGATTTTGACAGCAAGTTGAACAGACCAAGTACAAGAACTTGATTTTATTCAAGAGTACACATTAGGTAATACCATGGGGAATTTCAAAAATAAAATGATACTTTGAGAGGTGTTTAGCTCCATCAGGTAGAAAGTTAAAGGCTTATTATGGCAATTTTTAATTGATGTGCCACAAGAAATTTTAAAACATGTACTACCTGATTATTTAGTCAGAGGCACTTACTCTTTTTCCTTTATATTGTCAAATACACATAAATGACAATAGCCTACACAACCATAACTATCCAGTGTGAATGCCCACTCTTGAAACATAAATATATGTAATATAATGGAGTTACAGCTTATTGGTAATGTCACATAATAAGTGTGTATCCTATTGGTTAATTCTTGGTACCAGAAATTCTTACATATAAGTATAAGCACCTGATTTTTTGAAAAGTCACTTTGGAGCAAAAAGGGTAAGTATAAAAGAAGATTTTATCTATTTTTGTCAGATCAGCAAAAGTATAGTGATATGCCACATGATTTTAGTAATTAGTTTATGTGTGCCATGAGATAAAAACAGTTGAAAATCACTGACTTATAACAATGACTATGTAGAAGAGTGACTTTATGTTGCAAACATCATGGACATACATATAAAGTCTTCCAAAAAGAAAGCAGACTTTATATAACTACACAACTATACATATTACCTTTTTACCTCACTCTCCCACTCTATCCTCTATCTTTCTATCTCTTTATTCTGGGTATTTTGAATAAATACAATTAAGAGAAGGTAATTGATACCATAGAGAGTCCAGACAGGTAATCTGTGAGTAATAAATGATTCTGAAGAAAAACTAACAAGTGAAACAGAAGCTAAAATTTCAGAATTGAAGAGATACATATTTTTGTATTTTGAAAAAATAAAGTTTGTTGATTATAAGTCAACAATAATAGGAAGAGACAGACACTAGGATATACTAAGGAGAAATTTTTCAAGTAAGTTCTTTCCAGAAGAATAAGAAGGAAGAGTTTTTAATAAAGAAAAACAAAATCAAGCTACCCTCCAGTTTTTCATAGATTTTTAACTCCAGTTGACCACTCTCTACTGAAATTTGTGATAATAAGATCCAGAATTCAAAATCCTAGACCTAGGCAAATTTCATTGACTGTGTAAAGGAAACAAATATACACAAATCTTAGTAAGGATACAAGTTCCTTATCTGAAACAATACTAAAAATGACTCTAAGAATAGTCCAGTTGAACAAGATATTAATAAATAAATGGTAAGTAAAAATGACAATTACTAAATAATGAACTATTTAGTGATGTCTAGATAGTTGTTGCAAATATGGGAATAAAACAATTATATTTCACATACAAACAATATACAAAGCATATGGTTACAGATGAATGAAAGCAAGTGAAAAAAGATGATATATCCCTCTTCTTATATCAAAAGGACCACTAGATATGTTTAGTATTTATATTGAAAAAGAATGTAATTATTGAGTTTTGAAAAACGTATAAAAGAATTTTTAATATACTAAAAGTTATATGTCAAAATTACAAAACAAATATAAGGCAGCATTAAGAAATAATAACAAGCTCTGGCCAGGTAGCTCAGTTGACTAGAGTATTTGCCCTGATAAATCAAGGTTTTGGGTTCAGTCCCTGGTTAGAGCACTTACAAAAATCAAACAATGAATGCATGATTAAGTGGAACAATGAATAAATATTTTTTCTCTCTCTCCTTTCCTCTCTTTCTTTAAAAAAATCAATAAAAAATTAAGAAATAATAATGAATATCTGACAAATCCAAATTATTTGAAACTCTGAAATTAAGACTATATAAAATTTGCAATGTATGAGAAATGCATCTGGAAATCAAACATTTTTAAAAGTCCTTTAACATGAAATGTACAAACTATTCATTAATAGCCAAATAACCTGTGAAAGTATATAAGAATAGGCTATTCATATAAAGGAAATACAAATTGTGAATTAATAGAAAATGATGCTCATCTTCCAGGAGTCATGGAAATGCAAATTAAAACAGAAAATCAGGCACAAATTGTCATGTCAGGATTGGTAAAAATGTCAAGGTTGATAATATCTGGTGCTGGAGAAGATGTGACAAAATAGGCCCCCTTATTTGCTGATGGAAGTTTGAATTATTTTAAAAAAGAAATACACATTTTTCTTTAGGAAATTTCAATTATGGGAACCAATTTTAAAGAAATGCAGGCATTAATAGAAAAGAAGTTTACATACATACATGCATACACTCACATATACATGGCCACATACTCCTATTTTGGTACAGTAAGTCCTCACTTAATGTCAGGGATAGGTTCTTATGACTACAGAGAAACAACCTGTAATGAAACTGCTTTTATTGTAAGCTAATTGATATAAACAAGAAAGAGTTAATTAATACGAATGTAAGAAACAAATATGTAGAGAATTTGTGGTGACATTTATCTGAGCCAAACTGACAATAATTTCCAGAAAGCAAAATCTCAATGGATTGAGAAATGGTCCAGGGAATGGTGGTTTAGCTCCTTATTTTATACATTACAAAGGAGAAGACTATGTGTGTGTATATGGATAATACTAATGCAACTTTAATCTCCATAATCAGGGGAAACGTGTTTTGAAGTTTTTATTTTAATGAAGTGCAAATTATCAAGTACATCTTTCATAAATCATGCTATCATGCTTTGGGAATTTAAAAAGTTATCATAGCCCTGGCTGGTGGCATAGTGGATAAGGCACCAGCCTGTGAACCCAAAGGTTGCTGGTTCAATTCCCAGCCCAGGCATGCACAACCAGGTTGCAAGCCAGGTCTCCAGCCAGTTCTGTAGCTGTAGACAGGTGAAAGGCAACCATGCATTGATGTCTCTCTCCCTCTCTGCCTCTCTCCCTTCCCCTGTCTCTAAAAATAATTAATAAAATCTTTTAAAATTTTATTTTAAAAATAATAAAATAAAAAGTTATCACTATACCCAAGGTCATTCACATTTTCTAATATATTACCTTCTGGAAGCCTTATTGCTTTGTGTTTTAGATTTAGGAGTGTAACTCATTTTAAGTAATTTTTTATGATATGTATAGGGTCTGTGCCTAAATATATTATTTTTTGCATATGTATGTCTAATTGTTCCAGCATCATTTGTTTAAGGGGCTGTCTTTGCTCCATTGTGTTGCCTTTGCTCCTTTGTCCAAGATCAATTGACTGTACTTACCTGGATTTATTTCTGGGCTTCTCTTCTGTTTTATTATGTATTTGTCTATTATTTTGCTATTATCACAGTCTTGATTACTGTAATTTAATAGTAAGTCTCAAGTTGGGTAGTGTCAGATCACTGACTTGATCTTTTCTTTCAAGATTAAATTGGCTATTTTGGTTCTTTTGCCTCTTCATATAAATTTTACAATCAGTTTGTTGATATCCATAAAATAATTTGCTGAAATTTCTATTGTGGTTGTGATAAATCTCCAAATCAATTTGGGAGAACTAACATCTTGACAATATTGAGTTTTCCTATTCATGAATGTGGAATATCTTTTCATTTATTTAGTTCTCCTTTGAACTTTTATCAGAGTTTTATAGATTTCTTCATAAAGATCTTGTACATATTTTGTTAGATTTTTACCTAAGTATTTCATTTTGCAGGGTGTTACTATAAATGATGTGTTTAAGTTCAAATTCCACTTATTCATTGCTGGTATACAGAAAAACAATGAACTTTTGTCTGCTAACTTATATAATGAAAACTTGTTATAATCATTTATTAGATTAAAGAAGTCTTGAATTTAGTTTTTCATTCTTTTGGATTGTGTGTATATAGTTGATTGTGTCATATAGTAAGAAAGACAGTTCTGTTTTATCCTAATTTGTGTCTCTTCTGTTTCCTTTTTTTATCAAATCAGTGAAGACTTACAATAGGGTTTTGAAAAGCAATGGTGGGAGGGATGTCCTTGCCTTGTTTCTGATCTTAGAAAAGCTTTTAAAGGATAATTTATCAGGGTACAGTATTCTAGGTTCGTAGTTTTTCTCTCTATATAAGTGAATGTAAACATGTCACTTCACTGTCTTCTTGCTTGCATGTATTCTAAGGAGTTGGATGTAATTCATTGTTCCTTTATAAGATCCTGCCCCATAGCTTTTTTCATGAATTTTTCTTAATCTTTGATTTTCTAAAGTTCGAATATGATATGCCTAGATATAGGATTTAGTTACTTATTACTTGGTGATTTATGAGCTTCCTGGTTGTGTGGTTTGGTGTGTGGCATTAATTTGGAGAAAATTCTGTCATTATTGTTTTAAATATTGCTTCTCTTCTTTTCCATCTTCTCATTCTAATATTGCCACTGTGCATATATGTACACATTTTGTAGGTGTTCACAGTTCTTAACTGTTCTCTTCCCTCCAACCCTTCCCCCAGTATTTTTTCTCTTTGTTTTTTTTTTGGTTTGGAGAGTTTCCATTGTGATATCCTCAAGTTCAGAGATTCTTTTCTCAGCCATGTCTAACCTAAGAAAGAGCCCATTAATCTTATTACAGCTTTTTAAAATCTGTAGCATTTCTTTATGATTCTTTCTTAGAATTCCCACCTCTCTGCCTACAATATTTTTCTTGCATGTTTTCTACTTTCCCTACTAAAACCCTTAGCATATTAACCAGTTTTTTTTAATCCACAATCTGATAATTCCATTTCTGTCATATCTAACTCTGGTACTGATAAATGTTTTGTGTCTTTAAACTGTGTTTTTGCCTTTTAGTATATCTTGTAATTTTCATTGAAATGTTATACTGGGCAGAAAGATGTGCAACAGTAATGTAGTGGTAGGTGTGGGAAAAGGGAAGCAGCATGTACTCCTGTGATTAGATCTCAGTCTTTTGATGAGCCTGTGCCTCTGGGCTATGAACCTGTCCCAAGCCTCTCAGTACACTCCACTCTGAGGTAAGGTATAATGACTATAGGGGCTGAGCTGGGTATTTTCCTTACCTCAAATTGGATTACTTTCTCATTAACTAGTTGCTCCTGAGGGCCAGCCTTGTGAAGAACATAAGGCTCTGGCATAATCAGAATGTTTTCTTTCCTTTACTTCTGCCAGAAGTACAAAGGGATTTTTTTTTTTTCTTTCAGATTCTCACTGTGAGGAATTTATAAAATTCCTGTAGGTAAAACTTAGAAAATTGTGCTTCCCACCCCCAGTGATAGATTTTTCTTTGTTTTGAGCTTTCAGATTTGTCTACTCTGGGCTTGCAACAATTCTTCAATTACAGTTGAAGTTTCCCTACCCCAGCACTATTTTCCATAGAGGTGTCTGCTGCTGTAAATTGTGATTATCAGATCTACCTGTCTCTCTAACATTTGGGGCAGCAGTTTTCCCTGTGACCACATTCCTTTGATGGACATAAGAAGATTTCCTGATTCTTCAATCTGTTTAAATTTTTACTTGTGACTCCTAAGCTCCCTAACTGCCAGACTAGAAACCAGAAGTTCCCTAACAACTCTATCTTCATACTAATATTTCTTTGGTTTATATAGAATCATTAACTGATATATAACTATGTAGAACTTAGTATTATGGAACTGACAGTAAATATGTGACTCAAGTAATGAGCATAAAAAATACATGTATATTAGAACTAGAGTATATTAGAAACTAGGCTATAGTTGAGAGTGTTCAGTGTGCTGTGACCATTAGTCAGTATATTTTAACAGAAGGAACAGAGAAAATTGATCAACCCAGCAATTTAGTTAAATGGAGATTAGTTAGGAGAGTTTCTACATATGTTCATGTTGCTAAACAATAATATAATAATATAATCTATTGTAGCATCCCTTCAAAAATAACCATAAAATAATAAAAACACTATGTAACTTGGACTATACCCAAAGAATCCTGAAACACCAATTCATAAGAACCTATGTACACCTATGTTCATAGCGGCACTATTTACAATAGCCAAGTGCTGGAAACAGCGTAAGTGCCCATCAGTGGATAATTGGATCAAAAAACTTTGGTAATTTATACAATGGAATTCTATATAGCAGAAAGAAAGAAGGAACTGGTACCCTTTGCAACAACATGGATGGAACTGGAGAGTATTATGCTTAGTGAAATAAGCTAGTCAGTGAAGGACAAATATCATATGATCTCACCCATTATGGGACAATAATGAGCAAAACTAACAACAAGCAAAACAGAATCAAATATATGAATACAATGAATAGGCCTTCAGTGGTCAGGGGGAAAAGGGTTGGGGGGAGGGGGGAGGCAGAGGCAAGAAAGGGGAGCACCTTAGATAAGAATCTAGTATAAAGGAACCATGGACATGGACATGGACAACAGGTGGGATTGACTTTGGGGGGAATGGGTGGGTGGGGAGGGGGACAGAGGGGAGCAAAAAGGGAATGGATGTAATATAACAACAATAAAATTAACAAAACAAAAAAAAATACTATGTATTGATATTACCAACATAAATGAACAGATGAATGAGCACATAAATAACCAAATGAATACATAAGGAAAATAAAGAATTCAGACCACAGATTATCCATGAAAGCAGTAGAAAATATCAAAAATTTTCTTAACACTAAGAAACCAAATTTAAAAAAGTTAAAAATAGTATAATATCAGGTAAAAGGTAGACAAAAATGAAATTGAGTTCTCTACACTTTGGGGGGAAAAATGGAAAGTAAAAACCAGAAATAAGTGCCGCATTAAAACAGGCATAAGGAAGGCATGATGGAGAAAAACCACACAAATTTAAAAAGATCAAACACAAATATATAAAAGAAAGAGTAAAATACATAATTAGTGTTTCTGAAGAGACTGTTACAATAGAAAAAAATCAAAGAGAATAAAACTGCTAAAATGAAAAAACATATACTTCTAAAAACTGAAAAGACATGTATTTATGAACAGCTGATATAATATTTTACACTGGAAAATATGTCAATTCAGAGTCAATGTGATCTTGGCATTTCTCTTGTTATTTTCTATATTTATAATAGATATAAAAATTCTTCAAATAAGTTAAGATGGCTATTAGAAACTATTATTGGTAAATAATTCTACTATTTGTTAGATCAAAAGATAGATATAGAATCTTCCTTCAAACTTCATGATTCTATAAATCTTGTTCTGTGTCATCCTTCTCATAGGGCTTAAATGAAAACCATTTTAGAAAGCAAATGTAACTGTACAATTGTACACTTATAATTTATCCATAAAATGTATTAAAGTCAACTAGTCAATAATAATTGTGACTTCTATAGAAGTCAATCTTTCAAGTGAATAATGACAACTTTTTATACTGTAGAAAACACTTGGCAAACAAATCAGCTGGTATAATATTACCTTCCTGTATCTACCTAAAATGAGTTTTATTAAATACCAGGAGCAGTGGTTTAACCAGTATGACTTTTCAACTATTCATGAGTCATACAGTGTTAAAATTCCCAGGAAATTTTACTATTTCTGTGACATATTTTCATACAATATTTTTAGTAAATTGGAAAATATCAGAGGTTAGCTGCATATTTGCCTAATTTTTTAGAAGGATGGCATAGCAAAAAAAAAAATGAATGCATGTCTTATCAAAGAGAAATATATGTGTGATTTGTTCTCCTTCTTGGGGTTAAATGGGAGTCAATAAGAAAATAACTTAATAGACAGATATTAATTTTCCACTATCTTTTCAGGCACATTTATAAGGGCAACCTGGGGATAGTTATAAAGAATATATGTGTTTGCACTACAGACATCTGCAGTATGGCTAAGATGGCTGTCACTAACAAATCTCCTCCCCAAAACACATTTTTCCAAAAATAAAAAGTAATGTAAAAATGTCTACCCTTTATATCAAATGGCATAAGAAACTGGGACAGTGTTTTCTTATCTTTGTTTCCCTATAGGGTTTGGTAGAGGACCTTGCACATTGGCCCATAGTAAGTGTTGAATGGTTAAGTGAATGATTATATGTTCAGACACTAATTCCTGCAAGTAAAACAGATAATATATTCATTTAGGGTCAGGATAAACCCAGAAACCATCTAACCTTTTTACAGGTGGCAAGATTAATGCATTTTCTGAGAGTCAGATGAAGGAAGATTAAATGCCCATGGCAAAATCCTTCCATTACTCCACTTGTTATACTGTGTTTTTGGTGACAACATACAGACTAAGACTGCAAGAAGTTGTGCAAGCTCTGACTGCATGGACTTGCCAGTTTGCCAGACAGACCGAGTCCAACCCTGTGCATTAGATAATCTGAATCTTTAGGAAATTCTTCCTAATATGTCCACAAAGTTCTTGATTCAGACAACCCCTACCTTCGAACACTACATTGCTTGGAAATGAAGTATGAGAATGTACTAGTCTGTCTTCCCACTCTTATATTACAATACATACACAAGGCATTCCATTGTTTCTTAGCAAATTTCTACCTCCAACATCTCAAATTGGATTGTTAAGAAATGCTGCAAAATGACTTTCTACTTTACTCTCACTCTCAAGGTTTTCCCTTCATTCTAGTGTAAATTGCCCTTTGTTAGAGTGACAGAAAATTAGACCAAATAACTTCTTAAGTGTAGTTCAACCCCAAAATCTAAAAATTAATAGTATTTTCTGTATATAGTATAATTTCTAAAACAGGTACTTTTATTCCCCAAATGAGCCAGATTTCTGGGATTTCTGGGATTAAACTGTGGAGTTCAGGAGGGAACTCTAAGTCTGTGAGACTTTGTGTATATACTTGTTTATTCTTCAACTGTAGGAAACCATTTTTCATGCCTTGTCAACTAAGCCAAGCTAAAGCTATCTTCTTTAAAATGTACATATAACTACCAAGTTCATTATTATTTTATAATTACTATATACAAGAAAAGTCCCCAGTTTAACCATTTAATTTTATATTATTTATTACAGGACAGGATAAGAGAAAACGATAGCAATTGCCTGAATAACGAACCTAACTTTTTTAAAAGGCATTCATGTGATGATGATAAGGTAATGGCAATTATTTGTAGTTTATATGTCATTTGAACTTGACTTCATAGAAGCTTGTATCTGTTAGATAATTATATTGATTATATTAATAACATATTCCTCTGGTTCTAAGCAGACAATTCCCATTGATCTATTAAGTCATGTTATAGTCTGTGCTTACTTGATATATATATTTTTAATTTTAGCTTTCTAATTTTCATTTATAAAATGCCAGAAGAACTATTGAATTCAAAGGCACATATCTCTTATTTCTGAAATCTTTATGCAGTAAATAGCTTGTTAGAATGATTGCTTGCACACAGATGACCGTAAGTTATGGGCATTAATTTAGTTGTAGGCATTTAGAAATTTGTTTTCAATATTTGCCAATCTTCACTCTACTATCACTTCTAGTTGCTGTAATAATACAATTTATAAATCTTTTAACAAAAATGTGTGTGCTTTCTTTCAACAAAAGCCAATGGGTATTCAACAGTTTTTGTTTTTGTTTTTTTTCCTTAACTCATAATAGCTGAGTTAACCTCATGGAATCTAATAGTATATATCTACAAATTGTTTTTTTAATTTGTATAACTACATTTAATGTCTGAAGAACTTGTTTTAGACAAATACGACCCTTTATTTTCCTACCACCAGCTATTCATCCATAGCCAAAATGTGCAAGCTTAACAGTAAGAAAAACCACACATACCTTTCATTATTGCTGCTTCCAGAAGACCTCTTCTTTCGTTATTTTGTTTAAAAATAAATTTGTTATGTGTTCACCTACAAGTGATAAGATCACACATATATAGCAGAAAGAGAGTTTAAAAAGTTAGCTAATCATTAAACTAAGTTCTAGGCACTTCAGGCTGTCACCTAGCTCAGCAGTTTCAGTCTAGCTGTTTGTCAGTCATGTGATTAACTGGAATAGAAATCTGGGTGGAGGTAGGGCATTATTTAGCAGTAGGGTTCTGCCTTTAGGATCCTTAAGAATGCTTATCATTTCTTAATATTTTATTTCAATCACAGCCCTTCTGGTTTTTTTCTGTAATAGGAAGCTACGTTTTTAAAAACTGCTGCTCGCAAGTTGAAGCAATTTGTTAAAATGAATATCCGTGAGGAATTCAAGCATCACTTATCAATAGTTTCACAGGGCACATTAAAACTGTTGAACTGCACAAGGAAGGTAAGCTGAGGACTGCTTGTTTTGAACAAAAATATAAACTACTCCCATGACAAGATATATCATTCTCTAATCCATTATCATGGAATTCTAAGTGTTTATTATAACTAAACAGTTGAAGTACATTTACTCAACTCTGGAAAAGGAAAATATCAACTTTGAAAGTACCTATTCATCTCTTATCTAGAGAAAATCAGTAGATCTTAAAAGGGGAAGGAAAATGCATATTTCGTTGCCATAATAACTTTCAAAGAGGATAGTGAGATAAGTTAGGTGGGGAAAGGTAAATTTTTATCTCTGAAATTTACTAATAATTTTAATCCATAGATGTATAAACTTATAAAAATTTATAGCCAATAAAACAGATAATAAAATATCTTTCTATGCTAACACTGGGCATCTATATGTACAATAATTTCCTTTTTCTTTGCTTTAATAATTTTGATAAGTTTATGGCTATTTCCTCCCCCAACTTTCCTAATAGTGGTTGTTAAGCAACAAAACAAAATTTTGAAGACATTATCCTGAGACTAGACAATAGATTCTTCATCTATAAAATGGAGGCGATATATAATATCTATGTTATAAGATATTAAATGCTTAAATGGCATAAGTCATGTGAAGTGTTTAGTATCAAAAAGATTTCAATAAATGTTATATAATTATTACTATTACCCACTTCATGAATTTTACTAGCTGCCACACAAAGCCAAAAGGTTTCTTACGATTTTTTTTTTTTAAGTTAAAAAATAGTATGATAGGAAAAGGGTTGTGTGTTACTTTTTAATACTAGTGGTTGCACACATTAGGTGAAATAGTAAGACTGTTTTGAGCCTTACTAACATTGATGATAAAGATAATGTAGGCTGAACCAGTTCATTTATCATGTGTTACCTACACTATGCTAGCCAGTCTCCTCTTGGTGTCCTGGATTTGCCAAGGTTATTTCTCATTCTGTCCCCTTACTTATGTTAGTTTCTTATTTCTACTGTTCTCTTTTGTATAAATCTGACCTGTCTTGTTCTCTACATCCTTTAAGGCCAAGCTCAAGGCTCATGAAAACTTTATAGTCTAGCATTTCAGTTCTTAATCCTTACTCACAGTGATTTCAAACTACTCTTTAATGCAGGAATGGTCAATAGATTCTATGTTGCTTACATATCTAATTGCTTAGTAGTGACAATTTGCAAACACTGAGTTGAGTATAATCCTGTAAGCTGCAAGTCAGGGCTCAACTAAAAAACCGCAGAACAAACTAATAATATCACATCTTGACCAAGGAAGGAAAAAAGGTTATGGGTATGTTATAGATTTGCAATTGATTCTCTCATGTGTTTAGTTTTGCATAGATCACCATGTTCCAAGATAACTAACTGTCAAGAAGAAAAATGCAAGTAATTTATTCTTGAAAGTAAATAAAATTATATTACAAAACTACCTGATACTGTTCATGTTAAAGCTGGTCAGCTATATTGAATTTTCTTCACATGTCAGGCCCACGACAAGCATTTACTATGGTTAATTTCATTTTGTTTCTGATGGGTAAATCATAATTAATATATAGTTAGGATTTAACAATTTAATTATTACTTTATTTTCATGCTGATTAAAATCCTAGTTTTGTCACTATCACTATTCCTTTCTATATTAGTTTTTCATACCTCCCAGTGCTAGGCATACCTGCAAATTTATGGATCCAGGATATTCAGAAGACTAACTTCTCTTGCTTCTTCCTTTTCCCTCACACAGGCATACCTGAGATAGTGTAGGTTTGGTTCCAGACCGCCACAATAAGCAAGACACACAATTATTTTTGGTTTCCTAGTGTATGTGGCAGTTCTGTTTACACTATAGTGTAGTCTATGAAGTATGCAATAGCATTATGCCTAAAATGTGCATACCTTAATTTGAAAACACTTTATTGCTAAAAAATGCTAATCATCAGCCGAGCCTTCAGTGAGTCAATCTTTTTGCTGGTGGAGGGTCCTGCTTCAAGGTTGATGGTTCCTGACTGATTGGGGTGGATACTGAAGGCTGGGGTGGCTGTGGCAATTTCTTAAAATAAGACAATGTTGTTTGCCACATTGATTGATTCTTCCTTTTATGAGTGGTTCCTTTGTTGCATGTGATATTGTTTGATAGCATTTACCCACAGTAAAGCTTTCAAAACTAGAGTCAATCCTTTCAAATCTTGCTTTATCAGCTAAGTTTATATAATATTGTAAATCCTTTGTTGACATTTCAACATCTTCACAGCATCTTCAAATGGGAGTAGATTTCATTACTACTTATCCATATGAAGCAACTCCTCATTCATTAATGTTTTCTTGTAAGTTTGCAGCAATTCAGTCTCACCTTCAGGATCTCCTTCTAATTCCAGTTCTCTTGAAATTTCTACCACATCTGAAGTTACTCTGTCCACTGATATCTTGAATCCCTCAAAGTCATCCATGAGGGTTGGAATCAACCACTTTCTAACTTCTGTTAATGTTGATATTCTGACCTGTTCCCAAGAATAACAAATGTTGTCACTAGCCTCTGGAATGGTGAATCCCTTCCAGGTTTTCAATTTATGTGGCATAGACCCATCAGAGGAATCGCTGTCTATGAACCTATAGCCTTTTGATATGTATTTCTTAAATAATAAGACTTACAAGTTGAAATTACTCCTTGTTTCATGGACTGCAGGATGCATGTTGTGTTAACAGGTATGAAAACAATATTAATCTTGTTGTCTAGCTCCATCAGAGCTCTTGGGTGATCAGGTACATTGTCAATGAGCAGTAATATTTCAAAAGGAATCTTTTTTATTATTTTTTCTGAGTGGTAAGTCTTAACAATTGGCTTAAAATATTCAGCAAACCATGTTGTAAACAGATGTGCTGTCATCCAGGCTTTATCTATTGATAGAACACAGGCAGAGTGTTTAGCATAATTCTGAAGGGAACCAGGATTTTCAGCATGGAATTTGAGCATTCACTTCAACTTAAAAGTCACTAGGTGCATTAGCCCCTACTAAGAAAGTCAGCCTGTCCCTGTAAGCTCTGGAGCAAGGCATTGACTTATCTTCTCTACTGATGAAAGTCCTAGATGGTATCTTTTTCCAATATAAGGCTGTTGCATCTACTACACTGATAATCTGTTGTTCCATGGAGGTACCTCTATTATCTGAGCTAGATCTTCTGGATAATTTGATACAGCTTCTATGTCAGCACTTGCGGCTTCACCTTGCTCTTCTTTAAACCAAACTCTGCTACATTCAAACTTCCTCCTGCAGCCTCCTCACTTCACTTAACCTACATAGACTTGAAGGGTTAGGGCCTTGCTTATGATTAGGCTTTGGCTTAAGGACATTTTGTGGCTTGTTTGATCTTCTGTCCAAGCCACTAAAACTTTCTCCATATCAGCAGTAAGGCTGTTTTGCTTTTTTTATCTTTTGTGTGTTCACTGGAGTAGCACTTTTAATTTTTTGTAAGGATGTTTCCTTTGCTTTCAGGATGTGGCTAACTTTGGTGCAAGAGGCCTAGCTTTCAGCCTATCTTTGCTTTCAATATGCCTTCCTCACTAAGCTTACTCATTTGTACCTTTTGACTTAAAGTGAGAGAAGCACAACTGTTCCTTTCACATGAACACTCAGAGGCCATTGTTGGGTTATTAATTGGCCTAAATCAGTATTATTGTGTCACAGGAAATCGGGAAGCCCAAGGAAAGGGAGTGAGACAGAGGAACGGCTGGTCTGGAGCAGTGAGAACACACACAACATGTATCAGTTAAGTTCACCATCTTATATGGGTGCAGTTTGTGGCACCCCAAAACAATTGCAGCAGTAACATCAAAGGTCACTGATCACAAATATAATCATATGGAAAAGTTTTAAATATTGAGAGAATCACCAAAATGTGACACAAAGATATGAAGCCAACTAATGTTGGGAAAATGGCACCAATAGATTTGCTCAATGCAAGGTTGCCACATATCTTCAATTTGTAAATAAAGCAGTATCTGTGAAGCATAATAAAATGAAGCAAACTAAAGCAAGGTATGCCTGCATTCTATTTCTAAGTGAAATTAGTATTTGCCATACTAACGATAAATAATTTAAAGTAGTTCCTTAAAAAGATTAGATGAGCTGAGAGTAATATATGAAAATTGGCAATTACATTCATGAGAGAAGTGTTAAACATTAATATTCAATGTTGTAAATGTAATTTTGTTTTTAAGGATAAAGAAAGAAAACAACCTTCCCTGGGTGAAGCCCAACCCACTAAGAATTTGGTGAGATTACTTGTATAATTTTCTTTATTAGCTTTTTACTTACCTTAATTCCTTCATTTTCTCTTTGAATTTTCATTTTTATGGTTGGCTTTGAAAATATTCATTACAATGTTAATAAAAGAAGGTACTTCTTAGAAATTAGTCCTTAAAACTGTTTCTTTTTTAAAGAAATAATCCACTAGGGGAAACAGCAAAGCACTAATTTTAAAAAAGCAACAAAATTGAAACATGACTAGGTAATAGGCAAAAGACATGAACAAGCCATGTAGGAAAATATAAACTAGAAAATAAACATATGAAGAAAAAAAGCCATCCTTGTTAGTTACAAATTAAAAATGGATAATCCTTTTATACTTATTTTATCAGTAAAGAATATATTATATATACTGTATATTGTGTATGTGAATATTCTATATTTATATATCATATATTATTTATACTAGTAAATATTGTATGTATATAGCAATATAAAATATGAATGAAAAATGATAAATATGATTAAACACTAATGGTATAAACATCAACTAGGAAAGGACATGTAAAAATAAACACACCTGGTTCATAAGAATGATAGGTTTGTCTTTTATATTTTCATTATTATTATCATCATTTGACCTTGGGAATATGAAAATTCCTTACTACTTGTAGAGAAGTGAGGTGAGCTTGTTCACCCTGGCACTTAGGAAATCTAGGAATTCCACCCAGAGTGGCAGAGTTGAAATGAGTATATGAGCAATATAAGTACAATGAGGCTTCTGACATTTGAGTGGTGGCACACCTGCAATATACAGATCATGTTTCATAGAAATGTACACTTGATCCTATTAACCAATATCACACCAATAAATTTAATTTAAAAAATAAAAGAAAAAAATAAAGGGTAGAAGAACAAAAAATTTTTTTGGAAAGGAATATAAAAAGGGGAGATAACTTCTGTGTCCTCAGGATTATAGAAATAAAATCACGATTGTTTCTGTCTTTTTAATGAATGTTCAGTCTTGATCTCTGAGGAAAAGTCATGAAATTTTCACATCTGTGTATTTCAAATTTGCTTAGTCACATAAACCTCAATTTGTACTTTATTAAAAAGTGTAGGAAATTCACTTTATTAAAAAGTGTAGGTAATTCATATTTACCTTTGGTATCTGTTATCTAATCTTTTTAATGGATTATTTAAAGGCCAAGTATTAATGTGTTAGTAAATAAATATCCAGAAGAGGTCCAAATCTGTGACTTAATAGAATAGTTGATAAAAATAAATTAAAAAAAAAAAAAAAAAAGTAGAACAGCTGAGCTCAAGACCCAGTCATTGTACTTAACTGGCATGTGACCATGGCAGCTCAGTTTCCTTATCTGTGACAGAAGGTGAAATTAGCAATGCCATAGTAGTAGATAAAATGAAATAATGTATGTGAAGCACTGAGCATAACACCTGACCTAGAAAACATCCAATAATTGGATGTTATCTCCGTGAAGAATTCCCTTGCCCTGTACCAATCCCACTTCCCAAGGGCTCACAGGACTATAACTTAGTACAGGAAATGCTACTGCTCTGTATGTCTCTTCCACTTTCTGTAGGTTGTATATAGGTAATACTTTTTAAGATTTTCATCAGGAAATGAGGCAGGTGCTCCATACTCTAGTGAAGACCAGACTGTTAGGGTGGATCTTAGGGCACAAGCTCAATCAGGTAGATCCTGATTAATCATCTTTGCCAAAATACTCTGCATATTTTCAGTGTTAACAATTCCTTCCATAAAAAAATATATTTTTCCATATTATAAAACTTTTCCAAGTAACTTACAAATATTGACCTCATAAAAATTGAAACATTCTTGTCCTACTGTTGCAGCTACCCAACATAGCTCTTCAATGAATTCTAAATTTTAACCACAACAACCACAACTAGAGTTAGCAATCATAGTTTAAAAATATCATGTTAAGTGGCACAATGGATAAGACACCAGCCTGTGCACCCAAAGGTTGCTGGTTCGATTCCCCAGCCAGGTCACATAACCAGGTTGCAAGCCAGGTCTCCAGCCAGGTCTATGGCTGGTGGCAGGTGAAAGGCAACCATACATTGATCTCTATCTCTTTCTTTCTCTCTCTCTCTCTCTCTCTCTCTCTCTCTCTCTCTCTCTGCCTCTATCCCTTTCTTTCTCTCTAAAAATAATAAATTTTAAAAATCTTAATTAAAAAATAAATCTTTAAAAAAATATCATGTAAGATTCTCCTTTTCCATGACACTGAATTTTCAGTAAGACCTAAGATAATTGGAATTAAAGATTGAATATTTTAAAGTGTGTATTTTTATAAAATTGTGAACTTAAAACTTTTTTTAAATATATTTCTGTAGGAAGAGAAAAAATCTTTAAGGGAGCAGAGAAAACAGGATGAAATGTGTTTCCTAAAGATACTACTACAAAAGATAAAAACTTGTTGGAATAAAATTTTGAGAGGTACTAAGGAACATTGAAAAGTATGGCATGACAATATAAAAATGTGTGAACTTTAGTTGTTCTTCAAGAATCAATCTGCTCACTGCAGTTTTTCAGGGAACAATGCCTCCCGAGTTACTGAATTACTGAATGCATCCTGGCAAGAATGGTTAAGGCAGTTGGAAATACATACTGTGGTACTAGAAGATGAACTTAAACAATGAAAACTGAAAGCTGCAGTCAATGAACTGTTTCATATATATTTGGACTTATATTAGCTGGTGTTAATTTTGTGCTGATTTTTGTTAAGACAATCCATGTAAGGTATTAGCTGCAATAATAATTTTTTAGACCTTTTAAAAAATTTCAGAAGACATGTAAAATCTGTGACATATAAAAGGTTATAAGAATTTAAAATTAATATTGCTTTATTACTAAAATATTTTATGGCCTCCTATGCATCAGTATACTGCAGTAAATGTAGAAATTGTGATCTGTGCTGGAAATGTTTCAGAGTTAACAGTGAGCTATGGATAATGCCCATGTGAACAAGTCATTTATCCTATAGCAGCAACATAAAGGAGTACAAAATGCTTAAGAGAGGTATCAAAACATGTAAGTAAACATGAAATGTATAGCACAGTCTCCAATAAATGGCACAGCAAATGTTTTAAAATGAAAATAAAGAATGATTTCACAAAATAGGAAGTCATCTATTCTAAGGATGCTAAGCTATAGTACTGAGTTTCTTCTGTCATTTATGTGTGATAAAACTTGCCAAAATGAGTTTGCAATTTGGGAAGTATATTTTAAGAGAATAATATATGTTTGCCTCCTAATTAATGGAATGTGTATATTTAATTTTGACACTATAACTGTATATTAAACTATTTTCATACAGTATTACAAACTAATTGCTTACTTTGGATAACATTTCTCCTTTGATAATAAATGACCTATGTACTGACTCTGTCAGCAACCCTGTGTCTGGTAACCAGTCTGATCTCTTTTTCTATGAAATTTTATTTTTAGTTTCCATGATATGATATCATAAACTATTTGTCTTTCTCTTATTTTACTGAACAAAATGCTTTAAAAATCTATCTGTGTTATCACAAATGGTAGGATTTCCTCATTTTTATGGCTGAATTATAAAAAATATGTTGTGAAAAAGTCCAGCCATTGTTAATATGAGAATGGTTTGTGTGACAGCAATGTAACCTAGCAGCAAAGGGAGTGGACTGAATGACCATGCGTGAACAATGATGATTTCATTGTACTAGTCAGTAGGGGTGGTAAACACCATTGAATGAGCATGTGTACTGTGTGGCCATCTGAGTAGATCTCAGTCTATGGATCTACATCAAATTTTGCATTAAGCTTGAACATTCCTCCGTGGAAACTATCATGATGATCCAGAAGGCTGCAAAATATGGGCAACTGGTGATTGGCAGCTTCATCACAAGAATGTGTTAGCTCATGCATCATGTCTCGTGCAGTTTTTTTGCAAAACATCAAATTACCTAAGTGACTCAGCTCACCTACAACCCAGATTTGACCTGGCTTTTCCCAGCACTAAAATCACTTTTAAAAAGGAAGACATTTCAGACTGTCAATGTGATTCAGGAAAATATGATGGGGCAGCTGATGGTGATTGGGAGAATTGTGTGAAGTCCCAAGGTGCCTACTTTGAAGGGGATTGAGGAATCATTGTCCTATGTACGTTTCTTGTATCTTCTTCAATAAATGTCTCTATTTTTTATAGTAATGGCTGGATACCTTTTGGACAGACAGATCCATATCACAACTTTATCTACTCATTCATCAGTGGACACTTAGATATTTTCCATGCTTCGGCTATTGTGAATAATGCTATGATAGGGAGTGCAGTTATCTTTTGGAGTTAATGTTTCTGTTTCCTTTGGATGTATTTTCAAAAGTGGAATTTCTACATCATATGGTTGTTTTTTAATTTTTAAGGCTCCTCTGTGGTGGCTGAACCAAATTACAGTCCCACCAACAGAGCAGGACAGTTTCCTTTTCTCCACATCCTAGCCTCTTGATTTTTTAATGACAGCCATTCTAACAGGTATAAGGTGGTATCTCAAAATGGTTTAAATTTGTACTTCCCTAATGACTAGTGACCCATCAAGATTTTTTAAGATAAGATTTTTCATATTACCCCAGTATTTGATCTTTTTACTGAGTTTATAACATTTAATACCTTATTATCAAGAATGTATACCAATAACAGTACTATTAACTGTGGTTTAGATAAATATTTTTCTATACTTCAGATTATTCAGGTCATGAATATTTAAAAGGCTTTTAAGTGAAATTAGTCACCTTATAAAAAACTATTATCAATTTATATTTCCACTGTCAGTAGATAAGGTCTTTCATCATCATGTCCCAAGGCAGCTTTCCATTTTATTATACTTTAAGATTGCTGATTTGATGACTACAATTAACATTCCACTGTTGACTATACTCAGCACTACTGGCACTCTTCTATTCCGTCTATATGTGGCAAATTCAAATTTGGATAGAAACTGAGGCAATTGAACAAAGAGAAAAAAGGAAAGTAAAAATGAAGTTATGTGAGATAATGTTGAATGGAGGGAATTATCAGTAACTTTCATGTAACATCCCTTTTTCACTTTTTCTCAGTCACCTAGACAATGGAAGTTGCCTACATATTACAACTCTGATGGACTCACCACACACACATCATTCCCACAGCTACTAGTCTTTCCCTCTAAAAGGTAATTCACCTCTCATTCATAGCTCCCAGACTTCCTTCTGAGCATTGGGACAGGGAACAAAAATAGAAAATAGGAAATGGCCTGCATTATAACCTGTAGGAAGCTCCATTTTCACCACTTCAGCATTTTGTTGGTACTTTTATAATAAAGTTCTGTTAACATAAATCCTTCTTGTTCTAAGTTGTAATTGTTTGCATATCAGATTCTTCAAGTAAATTATTGAATATACCATCTTTAGGGCAAAAACCTAATCACATATTATTTCTCTGGATTTTTAAGTCTTCAAACAATGAAGACCATATAAAGGATATTAAAAATATTTATAAATACAAAAAAAAATTTACAAATACAAAGCTTTAACTTTATGCATGTTACATTAGTCTAAGGGTTTTATTGAACTTCCACTTAAATAGATGTCACTCTTACACATTAAACATTGTTAGGCTAGATAATTTTTAAAAGGCTTATTTTAAAGGAGATTATAACTGTTGTACAAGTAAGATGAAATATTATATAGAACAGGAAGTATCTGGTAATGTGCATGAGTAATATATTAAAAATGTATAATTGATAACAAAATACTATGATGTAAACATTAAATATTTCTATCAATTATAAGCATACTAATACCCAAAATAAGATACGTTTCTAAAAGTTAGCATATGGATTATAAAATCACAACCAAAACAAAAACCACCTACTTCTTATAAAGCTCTGTAATTTCATGTTTAAAAAAATAAAGTCATACTTATATTACTGAGAAGTCTTCAAAATAACAATTACTGGTCTGGTAATATTATCCAAAAGCACCCTCTAGTGGCAAAAGGAGCAATTCACATACCTACTTTTACATGTAATCAATGAATATTGTAACTATAACATTTAATTAAAAGAAATTTAAATGGGACTAAAAATGAGTGTAGCTTTCACTAACTTCATTTTAATGATTCCCCAATGTTTTATTCAATAATATAGTCAGTTGGAAAGTTCAATCTATTTCATTACTAAAAATATACTAAAAATGTACTACCCTGTAAAATACTTGTACCAGCAATGTAAATACACGAGTTCCACTCTTTGCAGTTGTGTATCTCCATAACAAGGTGTTCAGGTCAAACCTCTGGGGAACAGAGGGCTAGCTGTAAAGAGGCTTGCCTTCCCTGCAAAGGGATGAGCCACTGGAGAAGGGTTATTGCCAGAGGCAGCCATCAACAAGCCAGGCCTGTTGCTCTGGCAACCAAGCAGCTCTGGCTGCATAAAGAGGGGAAGTGAGGCACTCTGGGAAAAAGAAAGAGCTGGGGCTTGATAGCCTTGCTACACCCTGGGGCTACTGTAAAC
>PVIW01008318.1:44243-62493 GCA_004026585.1 Noctilio leporinus
GAGAGAGAGAGAGAGAGAGAGAGAGAGAGAGAGAGAGAGAGAGAGAGAGAGAGAGACACACACAGAGACACAGAGAGACAGAGAAAGACAGAGGCCTGGTCCAGTAACAACCTTGGGCTACAGATGAGAAACCATGGAGAACTTCTGGGCCTGAGTTTAGGCTTTACTCTTTTAGGTAACAAGGAATTTCTGCGATTTGTGGAAAAGGTGGGCAGGGAGCAGGCTGCCTGGTTACACCTCTACTATTATTTTTTTCATGTTTTGAGCTTCCACTCATGGTAGCAGTGTTCACCTCTAGCCTAAGAAACAGTAAGTACAAACTAAACATGTCTAATTTGATATTTTCACTAGATAACATTTAAATTCTTAAGCATGAGTCTATATCATTAGGTATTCATTGGAAATGAATACTTTGTCATTAAATTGAGTATTTCCTAATTGGATAATTTTTATCAACCTGACTTCATCGATGTTTTGAATTGCTAAATTTTATTGGTTAGGAAGAGAGTGTTTCTGTGCCTTAAAAATCTGTGACAAAACATATTTACAACACTTTGAGGTCAAAAACACAATTTCTTTAATAGCTGATGACACAAAAAACTCCCAATTAAAGCTAGTTTCATTTTTAAAATCTTTAATTTCAAACATTTAAAAAAATATTTCATTATGTTCCTGTCTTTCTACCTATGGCTGATAAGATAAAGCTTTAATGAAAACCAAGTGGCAATCTTTTGCTCATGTCTTTATTGAATTATGTTCAAAAATGAAAACTTATTTGTAATAAAAAAAAAAACAGTGAACAGGAGACAACAGCAGTTATAATAATCTTTTTCAAGCTAATAACTTTTAGGATAACATATAAGCAATTTTTACATTTTAATTTAAGCTTATAATCTCTTAAATTCTACCACATTGGAAGAAACAGGTAAATATAAATAAAAATACGTGATGCATAAACCTAGAAAAATTTCTTAAAAACCTAATTATTGCACAAGAAACAGATGTGAGAATGATATATATAAGCAATATAAAAATGCACTTAACTACATTGTCATAACATGTTTCATCAATCATGAGTATTATTTCATCTACTGACTGTTTATAATAAATTCTCTGCTCTGGGATTGGATGATATCTTACAAATTTAGTTTCCATGTGGTACATTATAACATTTACTTGCTACTATAAAATTCAGTGAGAAACAAACATGTACCACTTTATTTGGACTTATTTATCTACTCTTTCCTTGGGCAAACAATTATATGGTGCCATATATTGTCACTCAATATGTGGAATCTAATGAACAAAATAAAATAGAAACAGACTCATACAGAACAGACCAACAGCTGTCAGAGGTAATGGAGTTGGAGGCTGAGTGGAAAGGTGATGGAATTAAGACATTTCATAACTCAGTCAACAGCATGGTTGTGAAGAGAGGGAAAGGAGGTGGGGGGGGAGGTAGAAGAGGGTAAACAGAGGAGATAAATGGTGATGGAGGGAGAGTTGGGATTGTGAACACAACACAATATACAAATGATGTATTATAGAACTGTACACCTGAAGCATTATTTTATTAACCGATGTCATTCCAATAAATTCAATAAAAAATACTTGAAACAGAACTGAATTCTAGATAAAACAAAAGTTGAAGTTTTTCATATGATTTATAACATAAGAACATAAATTACTGAAATATAAATCAATTGCACATTATCCTCCTAAATTTGTTACAGCTTATTCTAGATGGTGGATTTCTCTTTTTCTTCTTTTTTTTCTTCTTTTTTATTTATTTTTTTGACCAATAGGACTGAATAAAGACAACTAGAAGAAAGTTAATAGAAAGTCAGGATAGAAGTTATAATGTAAGTAAAATTACAATTTCCATTACAGTAAGTTTCTATCTCTTGACTGAATGGAAAAGTTAATGAATAAAAATGTTAAAATACAAGCATGAATGAATTTCTAAGAAAATTGTCAGTCACAATTTTCTACATTGATCTATGCAGTTAAACAGAATCATAAACAAGAAGCTGGAAACTGCCAATTAAAGATATGCTTGTACCTTTATAATATCAATGTGATCAAAACTATTAGGTTTGACTCAACAGAAATTACTACTGAATTACTGAATAAAGCAGAGATTTACTACTAAATACTGTGTAACACTGAGTGTGACAATAATTAAATGCTGTATTTCAGCCAAAGTTAGAGAGTATTGTTTTTGTTAACATTTAATTATGTAACTCAGATATGCAGTAAAGTAATGCATTTACAATGGCTTTTTATTGTAATGTGAATGGTGTTTCGACATGAAAAACTGAAAAGAAAATATAAGTAGGGAAATTTAGGTATTTCTTTAACCTACTCATAACTACATCTAAGTATATTTCAAGAGGCTAAAATTCAAAATTTTTACCTGTATGCCCTTTGTTACTAATTATTTACCAAAACTATTACTTATTAGGTAAAGTGGTTTGTTTTAAAATCCATTAAAGTAATTTTTTCTACATCAGATACATAAAAATAAACAAATGTTTTGAAGAAAATGTTTGCAACATATTCATTTTCAAACTTTGTAAAAATGAAGTAAATTAAAACTCCTCTTTAGTCATGAAATTATGGAAAAGAAGTAAAATTTAAAGATACAGTTGGAAGTAAAAGAATATACTTTCAGCTAATACACAGAGGTAAAATATTCAGTAATGAGATATAATTGTATTTTCAGCCTTGTGTTTCTTAAAAGAAAATTGCATAATTATATTTTCAGAGTAGAAATACTTAAATTACATAATTAATCATAAACTAAGTAAAGGGTAACAGAACTTGGGCTTTTTTTAAATGTATTTATAAAAATTGTTGAAGAGCTCTATAGCAAAATAACCTAATTTAACTAAAAATATCCTCTTCAATTCCAAGCATCCCACCCTACCTAATCATAGATACTATCTGAAAATTGTCACCAATAAGAAAACATTTGTTTGGATTTTTTACTCAAAGTAATGATTATCCTAAAGCTTGAAGGACTAAGCACTGGAGTTTGAGGGTTTGTAGAAGAATACTTAATGTGTTTTAACAACAACAGAAGAATGTAATACCTAAGTTAATGATTCCACCTGAAATTATTTTCTAACAGATGAGGGAGTATTCCTTTGAATGGCACAATTTGGGGTACCAGGTATTTATTATATACAGTATATGTACACATATATACACATGCGCCCACACACATTACATAGCCAGGGGAATTCTGCTCCAAAAATTGCTGAGCAAAGTGTAACAATTTTGAGACAAAATAAACTAGGGTAAGTGCTCTAATTGGAAGCAGCAATAGTCATAAAATTCTGGACTTCATTCTTTTCATTTGGGATTTTGTTCACAGAACCATTCTCCGAATGCCACATTCACAGCAGAACTTTGCCCACTCTACAGGGTATTTAGTCCCACACTCATGGCAGAATTTTGGTAAGTGTCCAGATGAATTTCCTTCAACGCCTTTAATGTTTCCACCATTGAGTGAGGATACATAGGCTCCGTCTGGCCTGCAGAAACACAGAAAGAAGTTCCCATCAGTTGTTTTCAATCCCCCATAATGTTTGGAAATAGGGCACAATACTAAGCATGACTAAAAGCTTTCTTGATATCACATTTACTATTTTTCCAGTTCAGATTAAAGAAAACAAAACAAAAAACCTCTTTTAGTAAATACTGAAATTATAAATGTTTTTCTAGCGTTGTATTTGTCCCTAAATAATGTCTTTAAATCTATCCTCCAGTTCACTTCTCTTTTCTTTCACTGTGTCTAATCTACAATTTAAATCATATTTTAAGTCTAGTTTTTCTCCTTATGCTGAGCTCTGTTTAGTTTGTTTGCAGATATTCAAATCTTTTTGTGACAGTATACTGTAGTTAAGGATTCCAATTCCCTCTCTCTTTCTTTACATACTTTATACAGACATTATATAAATCAATATTTGATTATTTCAGTATCTTAAGTATTCTTTTTGTTTTGTTTTGTTTTGTTTTCACGGGTGATTGATTATTAGGTTTTTTGGTTTTTTTTTGCATGGCTTGGATTTTCCCTGTGTGTCTTTTAAGTAAGAACTGCAAGCTGCCCTGGCTGGTAGCACAATGGATAAGGCGCCGGCCTGCGAACCCAAAGGTCGCAGGTTCAATTCCCCAGCCAGGGCACATAACCAGGTTGCAAACCAGGTCTCCAGTCAGATCTGTGGCTGGAGGCAGGTGAAATGCAACCATACATTGATGTCTCTCACCCTTTCTGACTCTCTCCTTTCCCCTCTCTCTAAAAATAATGAAATAAAATCTTAAAAAAAAAAAAAAAAGATTAAAAAAAATAATTTTATTTATAAAAAAAAAAAACAAAAAAACAACTGCGAGCTCATGTTTGCTTACCTGTGAGAATTAGAGCTACTAAACCAAAATAAGCTATTTTTCCAGTAAAGAATTTCTTAGAGTATACAGATATTATACTTGCAAACCTTAACTCATGTGAAGGTAAGCCTACTTATGAAAGGTTAGTAGGAACTCTCCCATTCCTCTGAGCCATGGTTGAGACAGATTAAGTTTCCTTGTGGCCTCCTCTTTTTGGATGGCAAAAAATTTCCCCCTAACCTATCCTTAGAGTATCATGAGAAAAAGTTAGCAGAACTTATTTTGGGTGGACACACCTGACCTTGGGATAACTTCCTGGCAGTTTAATAAAAGCCTAATAAGATGGATGAAATGCCAACTTTTTCCCCAGGCAACAGTGATTACATGTTGTCCATTGAAAATGGACATACCATATGCTCAGGAAAATCTAGCAGCCATGGATAAAAGAGATACTGTTCTTTTGGGGACATAGAATATCTAATTAAACGGTCCCTACACCCATATATGAGCTCTTTTCCAAACCTGAGCTGTTACTCCATCACTGGCTCAGAGAAACACCTGAAGATGCCTTGCTATCATTCCTTATTTCTTGTAATTAAGTCTAACGCCAAGGGTAACATATTGTCATGTAAGCAGCTCTAGCTGAGCCTAAGATGCCCCTTGGTGGGCATTTTCAAAGTCTTGCCTTAGAGAAGGGGCATGCAGGGAGGGAAGAGAATGCTGAGTTTCTACTGCTACACTTTGTGTAAGTCCAAGAAATCAACTCCTCCCTCCCATAATGACATTAAAACCCAAACCTGTAAGTGGTGAAGATCAGTCAAAACCTCAATGGAAATGCAGTAACTGGGTTAATTTACTAATCTGACCTCTAGCTTCCTTTATATTTATGTTCCTTACTTTCCTAAGAGCTAAGTACCTTGTTCTTATGGTACCTTTATGTATCTTGTCTTAAAACTTACTACACTCCTTTCACTGTTAACTCTCATTATCCCTCTTTATATTATTCTTTCATTTAAAAAATTATTGTATCTCACTCTACATCAGGAGTTTCTACACCTTGCCTTAAGTCTTCCTGGATTACGTTAAGATGTATATAAAAATATCTGTAAGTGGGACAATTTCATTACATGCTTAAAAATCAAAGTGAATGTCCAAGTTATACCAATATTGTGACAGTTTAGAAAAGGAAGTACATGAATAATCACAACCTCAGCAGGGGAGTTGAAATATATAAAAATATTGTAAGTGACAATAGCAGTGGTTTCAAGAGTCTATTTGTCAACATGTAGTTAAAAATAAAGACATAAGGACTTCCAGCCAAGATGGAGGCATAGGTAGATATGCTATGTCTCCCTCACAACTAGAAGAAATTTATATCTACTTAAAAACTAAATAAAAAACATAGAAATTTTCAGAAAATCAAACTACATGGAAGTGCAACAAACAAAAAAGTAAGGAAATACTCAGCCAGACTGGTAGGAAAGGCAGAGCCAGGGTAGAGAGTGGCAGCAGCAGCACTGGGGCTGAGGCCACAGTGAAAAGTACAGTCATACATTTAAGCCTGGGAAGCAATCCCAGGCCCACACTGCTCAGCCCATGGTTCCAGCACAGGGAAAAATAGAACCAGAAGCTGTGGTGGCAGCATAGGGACTGAAACTGTGGCAAAAAGTGCAGTCACATATTCAAACCTGGGAAGCAATCCCAGGGCCAGACCACACAGCTCAAGACTCCAACACCAGGAAAAACAGAGCCATACTGCTTCTGACTGAAAACTAGTGGGGGTTGGGGTGGAGGGAAGAAATGGTCAGACTCAACAGACAAACAGCATTATTCCCTCTCAGACCCCAGTCCTGCACATACAGTGCCACAGTGTAGTGAAACAGGTCACTCCACACTAATGAATTCCTAAGGCTCCGTCCCTTACAAGGTAACAAATGTGATAGAGCTACCTAAGACAGAGAGGCAAACACAGAAAGCTGTCAAGTTGAGGAGACAGAGAAGTATGGCCCAAAAATGGGAGGAGATCAAATTGATTTAAGAGATAGCCAATCTAACAGACACAGAGTTCAAAATGATGGTGATTAAAATGTTCACGAACTTGACAGATATGTTTAACTACAGCAGTGAAGAAGGGAAGAAGTGAAGGCTAGACTATGTGAAATAAAGAAAAATCCATGTGAAACCAAGGGTGAAGGGAAGAAAACCAGAGTTCAAATCAATAGTTTGGAACATAAGAAAAAAATAACCAGTACAAAAAGAGGAAACAAGAATTTAAAAAAAAAAATGAGGAGAGGCATAGGAACCTCTGGGGCAACTTTAAACATGCCAATATTTGAAACATGGGGGTGCCGGAAGAAATGGAGTCCCAAATAAGCTAGACCCAAGGAGAACGTCACCAAGACACATCATAATTAAAATGCCGAAGGTTAAAGAGAGAACCTTTAAATCAGCAAGAGAAAAGAAGAGGGTTACCTACAAAGGGGTTCCTATAAGACTGTCAGCTGATTTCTCAAAAGAAATTTTGCAAGCAAGAAGGGCTTGGCAAGAAATTTCAAAGTGATAAAAAGCAAGGACTTTCAACCAAGATTGCTCTGTCCAGCAAAGCCCATTCAGAATGAAAAGGCATATAAAGTGCTTCCCAGACAAGGTAAAACTAAAGGAGTTCATCATCACCAAGCCATTATTACATGAAATGTTAAAGGAATTTACTAAAGAAAAAGAGGATCAAAATTATGACCATTACAAAAGACAACAAATTCACAACTATAACAGAATCTAAAAAATAAAAACAAAAATTAAGCAGATAACCAGAGAGGGAACAGAGTCAGATAT
The DNA here is from genome assembly GCA_004026585.1 of Noctilio leporinus. Taxonomy (NCBI): domain Eukaryota; kingdom Metazoa; phylum Chordata; class Mammalia; order Chiroptera; family Noctilionidae; genus Noctilio; species Noctilio leporinus. The sequence continues at coordinate 51,465 of PVIW01008318.1, forward strand.
AAGGAATATTTGGAGTGGTATCAGCTGGAAGGAGGAACAAGGAGAAGAGGGATTGTGCAGGGATCAAGAAGCATAGTTGGTGGGTGCAGACTACATAGGGAGATATTAAAATAGTACAAGAAAAGGTAAAGTCAAAGAACTTACATGCCTGACCCATGTAGATGAACTAAACAGGGTGGGATTGCTAGAGGGAGGGCAGTGCTGGAAGGAGGGGAACCAAAGGAAAAGAAATTGGAAAAATGTAACAGCATTATCGATATAAATAAATAAATAAGAACACACACAAACACCTTCAAAATAGTTAGCATTAGAGATGGGCCAAGTTTCCCATTTTTCTCAATACTTCCCCAGAAGAATCAGAAAAAACAAAGGCAAGAAACTGAATGACAGAGAAGATACACACACATATACACAGAAAGACAAGAAAACATACATTAATCCAGTAGAACCAAACAAAACTATTCTTGAGCATTTACAACAGTACTGCAATTCTAACTACAAAGTATAGGACAATATTATTTATCTTCAAACTACTTATTTGGTGTACAAATTAAAGACTAGATTAAATAAGAATGGGAAAAAAAAGATTTTCTATCAAAACCTGACACATATTTTTGTATATGGTTCTAAAAACTACATATATTCATTTTCAGTATGGTTATTAAAATAATAGCGTGAAACATACCTGACTATGTAGCTCTCACCATATGTTTTCCTTTTGCTTGTAAGAACACCTGAGGCAGGATTTCGTGCCAAACTAGGTGGTGTGGAGTTTCGAGGTTTGATGTTAGCTCTAGAGAGAGAAAGAAGTGGCAGTGAAAAAGTAGACTAGTAATCATTTATTTCTTAAATTGCTACTTGCATTAGAAAAATTAGAAGCTGTAGGGTACTAAGTCAAAGGATTAAAATCTAAGTAATTTAACACTGAAAACAACAGTAGTTAAAACTAAAAGAATTTTTTACTAACATTATCTTGATGGTAAATAAATTCAATTAAAATATGTATATATGCTTTACATAAAACATTTTAAGTTAGTCATTCTGAAAAGCTTAAAGTTTTTTAAAGCTTAAAAATTGACAGTACCCTCAAAATAAAGTTGTGATTAAATACCTACCAATCAGTTAATATATTAAGCATAGAAGATATGGTAAAAAATAATTAGCTAATCACTTTAAATATTAGTACTTTAAAGACTAATATTTAATTTATGCAAGTCTCTTGTGAGAAACATCAAATCATATAAATGGGTTAATATAATTTTCCCTTTAAAGATTTAATTTCAGCCCTGGCTGGTGTGGCTCAGTGGACTGAATGCCAACCTGTAAATCCTGATCAGGGTACATGCCTGGGTTATGGGCCAGGTCCCCAGCTGGCAGCATGGGATTGGCAACTGATCAATGTTTCTCTCCCTGTCTTCCTTCCCTTTTGTCTAAAAATAAATAAAATCTTTAAAAAAATGGATTTAATTTCACTAACTGCACACCCTTGGCTATTGCTCTCAGTAGAGGGAAAGTTTTGGTTGGATCACCACTAATTTCCATTCTAAGGCTCCAAAATCAAAGAAAAACTAGACAGTTGTATGACAGTTGATGATGAAAGTATATATATACACAGGCTTTGAGATACAGATGAATCTGTATTCAAATCCCAACTCCTGTGGATCAACTTTGTGCTGGTTAGTGGTCAACCACCCTGAATCTTAAGTTCCCTCATTTATAAAATGTGACTATCCTCACTTATAAAGGAAGTTATAAAAGACATAAATTGCAATTTTTATGAATATTTAGCAATGCTGTTGCTGATACTATTATTACTATGGCTATTGCTACTACTACAAGTTCACATTTATATAATAGTGCTTTCTATATTTGGTATAGCTACATTTCTAACTGTCTTCATATTTAAACTTATTTAATTCTCAAAGTAGGTAGAATTAAAAACTCCACTTTACAAATGTGGCAAGCGAGGCAAAGAATGGTTAAGGAACTTACCAAGGTGACACAGCCAGTATGGTACTAAACCAGTAGGTAGATGTTCAATAAAGTGTTAGTTCCCACCTCTTCTAGAGATTTATTTGAATCTTTTCATTTCAGAGACAAGCAAAATTATGTAACAAACTAGCAGAATGCTTTTTAAGTTTCCTTCAGATTGATAGTTCTTAAAATCAGCTAAAATTCTTTTGTCTCCTTACACAGCAAAGTTGAAAAGAATTTCTTAAAATTTCAAACAGCTACCTTGAAAATAATATATGTAATACAATATCTATTTCTCAAATGCCACTATATGCCAAATATGATACATATATAACTTTGTTTAATCTTCACAAAAATCTCTGAAAGTATTATTTATTCCTACTTTAAAGTTGAAACATTCACATTCAGAGAGATTAAGTAATTTGCAAAGCTATTACATGGCCAGAGTACTTGAACTTGGTTTAGGTGGATCATAAAATCTTATGTTTCATATGCAACATTGGCAGCATTCAGAGGCTACTTTGAATAGTTACTTTTAATTACTGCTAAACTTCAACAAGAATCACCTTTCACCATGATGCATGGATGGGTTATCTATCATGGACCGCAAATGGCCTTCAAACAGTGATTGTAAATTTATCAATGAGGCGTATTCTACTCTGCTGTTAGTCCTTCTAGGGATGTTGCAGAACTGCTACTGTGCCATTTTATGAATTCAGTCTCTAAAAAATAATTGCCAATGAATGGCAACTCCTCCAGTGGAAGTCATTAAAGGAACAGAAAGGTCACATTTTTTATATTCTGGTTCTGGAAGCAGATTTTGTTAGAAACCCTATCACTTTCATATAATATGTACATAAGGTATACAGAAAACACCAACATACCCATTCATACACACACAATTCCACCATATGAATAATTTAAAGTTGTTTAAATAAGTAGAAATTAGGAAAAATTAAGTTTATAAATAATAATCACCTTTATTAAATGTCGATCACATATTTTTAGTAATATCTTCTAAAAGGCAGAATCTGAATGTTAAGACTATTAGAGATTGTGAAGAACTATCTTCATCAGTACCTGACATGTTGCCCCAGTCTCACATGATCAAATCTGCCTGCTATGTGTAGTTCAAGCAGTTATAAAAGGTTTAATTTTGGAATTGCACTTAAATCTAGCTTACTGATATTTGGTGTTTCTTTGAGATATGCTTTAATGCCTAAAGATAGTAGTACAAAGAATAATGGCTCAGGGCAGATTCTTCCTTTATGGATTTATCATTAACTGCTTAAAAATAACTCATGGCTGCTGGCTGCTAATAACTTTAAGATTTCTCCCATCTTTTTTTTAATTGCATATCTAGTTAAATTTATTATTATTTTTTTTCACATGATAAGAGAATATTGCATAGTAGATCTAAGTGGATTATACTTAGTAAAATATTCTTCAACTTTAGTAAGTAATTAGGCCCTAATTTCATTGTTAAAATGAGAGGGCTAGACTTTTATTGGAACCCAACGAGTAAACCTTGAAGACTTACATAGAAGAGTTCCAGAATGTGACTTTCATATCTGTTCTCTGTTTAGGTAGAATTTATAACCATCTAATAAAAAGACTGAGGATCCCTAGGTTAAATGTTTTCTAAGATCATTTTTCTGCCTTTTAATAACCATTTATCATCTGCTTTACTGAAACATGATCTAGAAATATTACATAGTACTCATGTAGATGACATTCCCTACTTTTAAAAACTATTACTCCTAAAAAACAGCTTCTTAAAAATAAGTTATTGATGGTAACTTATTTCAGGCCTCTAAAAATTAAAATTTAATGGAATAAAATGTATGCTCTAAAAACAGCTTTAGGATATTTAGAAATGTTCAGCAAAAATCAAATTGTTTAAAGTCCTATAAGATTAGCAATTCTTGGTTTAAAAATGATTAAAATGAGATGTTTTAAGTATAGGAATGTACAAATTCATACTATTCCAGTATATAAAGCTTTTAAGAAAATATCTGAAAAAGATTAACCAAACCGAATTTAAATACTTACTTGTAAATGGGTAATAAGTCATATCTTTTGATGGTACTGTCTGATTTTGTATCATTGTCATAGAACCTTTGCACATGTCTTCCAGTTCGAAGTGGAGGGCCTAACTTGTCCATCTTACTATTAAAATATATAAAGGTGTACCCATAAGGAGATTGCTATATTTGTTTCTTTATATAGATTTTTTTAAAGACATTGTTCTGGTTCATGAGAAACCCACTCCCCAAGCTCTTAATTATCTCACTGCCAGGGTAAGGACTAATGTCAAAAAGAAAATCTTCACCCTTTGCAACAACATGGATGGAACTGGAGAGTATTATGCTTAGTGAAATAAGCCAGTCAGTGAAGGACAAATATCATATGATCTCACCCATTACAGGACAATAATGAACAAAACTAACAACAAGCAAAACAGAACCAAATATATGAATACAGTGAATAAATCTTCAGTGGTCAGGGGGAAGAGGGTTGGCGGGAGTGGGGAGGCAGAGGCAAGAAAGGGGAGCAGCTTAGACAAGAAACTAGTATAAAGGAACCATGGACATGGACAACAGCTGGGATTGACTTTGGGGGGAATAGGTGGGTTGGGAGGGGGACAGAGGAGAGCAAAAAGGGGATGGATGTAATACAACAATAAAATTAAAAAAAAAAAAGAAAAATCTCAAGGTTAGAAATGAGGCTGGATGAAAAGGTTTGCTCTACAGAACAACCACTAAAAAAAAAATGGAAATCTTCGGAAGGTTCATACAGTGTCCATTATTATTTTTTTTTAATCTTTTTTTTTTTTTAATTTATTTCATTATTTTTAGAGAGAGGGGAAAGGGAGAGAGGCAGAGAGGGAGAGAGACATCAATGTATGGTTGCGTTTCACCTGCCTCCAGCCACAGACCTGACTGGAGACCTGGTTTGCAACCTGGTTATGTGCCCTGGCTGAGGAATTGAACCTGCAACCTTTGGGTTCACAGGCCGGTGCCTTATCCACTGTGCTACCAGCCAGGGCCAGTGTCCATTATTAAGTATAAAAATTCTGATCATGTAGGCCATCTTGCCAGTTTTGATGACTAACCAAAGAAATGCCACGTTTATGTATAGCAGGGCAATGAAATCAATTAAGACATTTAAGACCACAACTGTTTCAAGTAAAATTTGTGAAGCTAGAAGCAAATTGAAAGTTGTTGTTATAGTACGTAAGACATATTTGATGCTTGTTCCCAAATATTCTCACTTTTTACCTTCCCTGAATTCATACAACCTCTCTCTTTTTTCTTCCTTATTGTTATTTTATCATTACTTCTGCATTTTTAAATTCAGATATAAAATAAAAAATCAAATAAATATATTTTTACCCAATTTAACTTTCAACTTAAGAAAGAACGACTATTTTAAAAATTTACACAGGAGAAGAATAAAAGTAACCCCGTGTGAAAAACATGGATGGTAATTGTGAAGAATCACAAGTGAAATGTGAAGTGGCCATGCCAGAAGTAAAAAAAACATTATCTAGAGGATAACAGAATTGCTGGTCTGCAGATATTTCATTGTTTTATATCAACCCAATAACTGAATCATATATACAATCAAAAACCAATATGCATTCATAGTAGGGAACAGGGAAAATTAAATTATGAAATTAGGAGAGCTACCTTAAATGTCTATTGAATAACACATTGCTGCTTGCTAACTTTTAAAGTGCACTCTTTTAAAGGGATGCCTGTTTGCTCATTCATGTTTCCTTGCATTTGCTTACTATACAGATCCTGAGCACCTACTATGTGTCAGGCACTGTGCTACATTCTGGAGATATTGTGATAAGAGATTACAGGCTTGTTCTTACAGAGTTTAGTCTCTAAAAAGAATCTATTCATTTTTTTAGATTATAAAGGTCTCAAAGGAAAAACATATTTCATATATTTTTATGTTTTTTTTAAATATTTTATTTATTATTTTTAGAGGAAGGAGAAGGGAGAGAAACAGAGAGGGAGAGATATGTCAGTGTATAACCATACACTGAAAGGCAGGTTGCCTTTCACCTGCCTCCAGCTACAGAGCTGGCTTGCAACCTGGTTATGTGTGCCCTGGCTAGGAATCTAACTAGCAACCTCTGGGTTTGCAGGCTGGCAACTTACCCACTGTGCCACCAGCCAGGGCTGTTCTTTTAGTATCCTATATATGACAAGAATTTTGTTGTAAGTAACAGCTTGGCATTAATTATTTGCAGGTGGTGATATTTACATTACTTAAAACATTTTAAAGGTTTTAAAAATGCCTTCATTAAATATATAAACATAATTTCTAAAATGTTTGAGATCAAATTTGATGGTTTATTTGTGAAAGATTACTGAAAAAGTTAACTATTAGAATTTATAGTAACAAATCAGAATTTTCTTTGAGTTGTTTAACAATTATTAAAACATTATTGTCCTAATTACCATCTTAAAAAATGAATCTGGATTTGGAATAAGGAATAAAAGATTTAATTTTCTTTCTCAGAAAAAAAGTTATAAAAATTGAAATTTAGAAAATCTTAAGCTACATTTTTAAGACAGAATACTGTAATATAAGAACTACTCTGGTCTTATATATGATACAACAAAGTTCAATTTTGGAAAGTAGATTGTAAAATCTAATAAAAACCTAGAGATAATTATCTAATGGAAACATTCCACATATAAGAGGATTGCCAGTATTTCTAGATTTTGAAAACCTAATTGAAAGGCAGGTTCCAATGATGATCTGTCATATCATATACCTGTGTTATAAATTCAACTCACTTGATCTACCTATCTATATATGTGTACACACATACACACACACACAATTCAACTGTTGTGTAGGCTAACTATAAATAAATGTTATTAGACTAAAAATAACATGTTCTGCTATAATCTACTACTTTATACTATGTTATACAAAAGTGTAACCATAAAAAAGTTAATTTATAAAGTTAATTAAAAATTTACATAATAAAAGTTTACACATAAAAATTCATTATATATAATTTATATATAAATATATACATATAAAATCTTAATTACACATATACAGGGTCTGTGTAATAAAATGGCAACATTTTAGCAAAATAAACAACATACCACAAAAGTATTATATTTTGAAATAAATTTATTCTTACATGTAAATACATAAAAATAAACATGGTCATTATGTTTTAAATAGTTCATAAAAAGCCTCCATTTGCTGCAATAATAGATTTGATTCCACTTTGGAATCTTGAGCACACTTTAATTAACTTTTTGTTATCCATGGATATCATCATGTTTTCAATCTTAGCTTGAACAGCTTTTTTATTGGAATGAGGTTGTTTATTAACTCCTCTCTCACAAATGCTTCATACATAATAGTCTAAAGGATTTTCAGGTAGTGAACTAGGAGGCCAGATTTCCTTTGACCAGAATTCAGGAACAATGACACTGAGAAATTCTTGCACCTTTTTGCTGGTGCACCATGTTATTGGAAGATAAAATAACATCCATTTGCAACTTGCTTCATCCATGGTACAACTACTTCTCTCAAAATGACAAGGTGAACATCCTGGACCTTCATTGATGATCTCCTGGATTCAGTGTACAATATCTGGACTTGCGCTACCCTTGGGTACCTTATGCATTTTCCTTGTTGGCGTGGCATTATCAGGATCAGCATCATACACCTTCTTCATGTTGTAAGCTGTATGTAACAGGATGTTATTGAAGTCCTCAATTTCCTTAGCAGTTGGCCCTTCACACAGTCCAGAAATTATGGTTGCTCTAACATCATATTCCTTCAACATGATGGTTATTCTCAGAATTTAATACTTTATATTGGAGACAATGATGTTAAATCATAATCTTAGAAACAGTTTTTCAAAATGAATAAGCATGTGAAATAAGGAGATGCAAAGTTATTGCCAATTGATCACGTGCACCCTGTATTTTTAAATAATAAAAGCCAATATTGAGACCCTGGCTGGTGGCATAGTGGATAAGGTGCCAGCCTGTGAACCCAAAGGTCACTGGTTCGATTCCCAGCCAGGACAACAAAACCAGGTTGCAAGCCAGGTCTCTAGCCAGGTTTGTAGCTGCAGGCAGGTGAAAGGCAACCATACACAGATGTTTCTTTCCCTCTCTCCCTTCCCCTCTCTCTGAAAAAAAAAAAGCCAATATTGAGGTAATAAATTTTATTTTTATTATTTTTTAAAGATTTTATTTATTATTTTCAGAGAGAGGGGAAGGAAGAGAGGCAGAGAGTGAGAGAGACATCAATGTATGGTTGCCTTTCACCTGCATCCAGATTCAGATCTAGCTGGAGATCTGGCTTGCAACCTGGTTATGTGCCCTGGATGGGGAATTGAACCAGCAACCTTTGGGTTCGCAGGCTGGCACTTTATCCACTGTGCTACCAGCCAGGGCTGAGGTAATAAATTTTAAAAATACTAGTTTATGAAAGAACTTTTAATATTTAAATCTTTCCCTATGCTACCCAGATCTAAGATGTAACAGACTTTTCTCATGTACCATCATCATATTTATTTTGGTATACATAGGCACATCCTTGCTCATGTCTTCTTTTCTATCAAATACCTTACTTCTGTGCCCTTATCTCAGTAGCACCTAAGATAATTTAAAACAGCAACCAGATGAAGGGAAATGTTTTTAAAAATTAAAAGTTTTGCATAAGTGGTGATATTATCAAAGGTAATTTAAAGGCATTAATCCAGCTGATCAGAAGGAGGAATCACAATACCAGATATCAAACTATATTACAAAGCCATAGTCACCAAAAGAGTCTGGTACTGGCACAAGAACAGACAAACAGACCAATGAAGCAGAATACAAAGCCTAGAAATGAACCCGGGACTCCATGGGCAACTAATACTCGACAAAGAGGGAAGTGCAAATAGCCTCTTCAACAAGTGGTATTGGGAGAACTGGACAAGCACATGCAAAGAAATGAAACTAGATCACAAACTTACACCATACATCAGAGTAAACTGATGATGAATAAAAGACTTAAATATAAGCAAAGCCTCCATAAAAGCCCTAGAGGAAAATATAGGCAAAATATCCTATGATTTGCTGCATATCCCACATAGCAAAATTTCCACTAAAGTATCTCCCAAGGTAAGGGAAATAAAGGAACAAATAAACAAATGAGACTACATCAAACTGAAAAGGTTCTGCTCAAAAAAAAATCGAGAAAATAAAAAGGGAACCTACCATATAGGAAAACATATTCTCCAAGACACCTCAAACAAGGGTTTGATCTCCAAAATATATAAAGACTTAATATAACTCAATACCAAGGACAACAAACAGCCCAATTAAAAAATGGGCAAAGGACCTTAACAGACACTTTTCCAAGGAAGACATACAAAGGGCCCACAGGCACAAGAAAGAATGTTCAACATCACTAGCCATTAGAGATGCAAATTAAAACTACCAGATACCACCTTCCACCCATCAGAATGGCCATCATCAACAAATCAACAAACAAGTGCTGGTAGGGATGTGGAGCACCCTGGTACATTGCTGGTGAGAATACAGACTGGTGTAGCCACTATGGAAAACCGTATGGAATTTCCTCAAAAAACTAAGAATAGAACTGCGTTATGACCCAGTGATTCCACTGCTAGGATTATACCCAAATAATCCTGAAACACCAATTCAGAAGAACCTATGCAATCCTATGTTCATAGCTGTGCTATTTCCAATAGCCAAGTGCTGGAAACAACCTAAGTGCCCTTCACTGGATGAATGGATCCAAAAACTGTGTTACACTTACACAGTGGAGTTCTACGCAGCAAAGAAAGGAAGAAAGAACTCCTACCATTTGCCATAGCATGGATGGAACTGGAGAATATTATGCTTAGTGAGATAAGCCAGGCATTAAAAATTAAATACCATATGTTCTCACTTCATACAGGAGACTAATGAACAAACAAGTAAGCAAACAAAACAGATCCAGAGACATGAATACAGGGAAGACACTTTCAGTGTGTAGAGGGGAGGGGGTACAGGAGAAGGAAGCAAGGAAAGGGAATGGTTTAGTCAAGAAACTAGCATCGATAACCCATGGACACAAACCACATGTGGAATTGACTATGGGTTGGGAGATAAGGAGGGTTGGGAAAGGGAGAGTAGAGAGGGAAAATGAGATGACTGTAATAACAACAATAATATATATATATATATATAAATTTATATAAATAATTTATATATAAATAATATATATATATATATATATATAAAACAAAACTCGAGCTGCTGGGCCACTGGGGAAACAGCAGCTGGAAGCCCCTGCGAGGGGGGAGGCCCAGCCCTGCGCAACCACACAGGCCCCCAGGCTCCGTGGGAAACTCCTGGCGGCGAGCCTGCGAGCCAGGAACTAGTGGCGGGAGACCCGCCATTGCCGGAGACAAAGGCCGCGCCGCCCACGCCTGGGAGGGGCTCATCACAGAGGCCGTGTAAAGGACTCCAAGGAGAGCTGATTGGCTTGGGGGTGTGGTGCCTGCCCCGGAAGGGCGAGACAGTGTAGGCGGACCCCGGACAGTGTTGACTGACAGGCCCGGCCTCCTCCCGGAACTGCGGGGGCGGGACCAGTCGTCATAGGGACCAGTGAAATTACGGGCTGCCCTGCAGAAGTGCTGGGGGCGCGTCCTGGGCAGGAACCTCTGCCAGGAGTGGGAGGGGGCTCCCTGCCGGCTCCAGAACACCAGCAGCCCTAACACCCAGCCAGGCTGCTGAAGGCCCAGCCTACCTGGGGGCAGACACTCAGAATCAGCCCTACTGCGACAATCAGAGGCCCTGCCAGGCACCAAGACCGGCTAGAATATAGACTATAGACTGTAAAGTCCTGACCAAGAAAAAGAGGCAGCATCAGGAAAGGGATTGCTGCCAATCTCAAGCACCTGAATTATACCGAGAGCAATATGAACTATTAAGCCCCAACATATCCTTTGCAAAAGTTGCTCCTCACATATTCTTAATCCCCCCTATACCTCAATCCACCT